>PNEQ01085868.1:0-19459 GCA_003012365.1 Medauroidea extradentata | reverse complement strand
CCAAAAACATTCGAACACACAACAGCTGTTCATTGTCTGCTTCCAGATATTTTGATTGGACCTGCGTTTTGTAGCTTCTATCTAATTGACGTAGCACCTTCCAATAGGTATCCATTAATTAAGGGCCAATTGCAAATTTGACATGAACTAACAATTTGAATTCTAGCTAGAACACAAAAGAAAACGAGAAATTTTACAGGTGTCTATTTATAATAAGATAATTTGAACTGTTATCTTAGTGCGTCGTTCACATCTTTATTGTTGCATAAAAATAAATACCATAGTAGAAATGTGAATAATCAAAACAATGTAACAAAATTAATTACTATTTCCGTAGTTATTTTGAAAATTGATTAAATTTCTGAAACATATACATTATTTTGTGTATAAATTAGTGAACTGTATCAGTACAACAAATATCTGCGAACAAGTTTCCAGAAGATTTTGTACTTATTAGGAAAATCATGTCTTTCTTTATATGGTTCTTACTTAATACACTGTAAAATATGTTAGTTGTTACAGCAGTATTTTTTTTGCTACAAATAAATATGTTGTTTGTGTATGAATCTCCTGAAATTAGATTTGCCGATATGATATTTTTTAAATTGTACAGTAATTTTTAAAAATATTTTTGCAACTTTTAAAATAGCTCCTTAGTTATCATCATGATGAAAGGTAGCTGTAACTCTTATATTAAAACTTTTATGTTAGGAAGAATATTGTATCTACCACACTGACAGTGAAATTGTTCAAGGTCATTTAAAAATAACCAAAAATCTCAGATTAATGTTTCACAACTTGGCTGTGAAGCAAATTTTTTTTTGCTGCAATGTAGGCTACAACTGCGCGATATTTTGTTTAAACAGAAACGTTTTTACTCTGTAGAGGTGTAATTTCGCATATATATTATATTAATAATTTTGCATATGGTTTAGAAAAGGCAGAGTCACGACTTTTTGGCAGAAAGATTGTTGGTTTTAATGCCTTATATGTACATCTGCATCTCTGCTTCACGATCAACAACTAGCAGTTTTAACCGTCACTTGTCATGGAGTTCCACTGGCAAATCACAGACGTATGGTCTCACAATAACCTAACTCTGATTGGTTCAGCCGAATAAGAGACGTGTCTGAACAAATACACGCTGAGAATAACTACGAAGCAAAGTTGCTGGTGTGCACGCAAGTAATAGAAATGATATAGAGCAAACATCTTTACACGACAAAATCGTAGCTCTAATTATAAAACAAAAATATAAGACATTATTCATAATTCTTACCTTTGTATTTTTGTAATAATATTGTCTTTTTATCAGTGTAGATAATGGCCTTCGTCTGATAGCGTTATCATTAATATTACTGGGCGCCGACGAATATAATTTAACATGTAAATGTGGGTTCACAATTAATAACACAACAGTAAGCATCAAACGTAGGTTATTCGCAACAACCAATTACTGAATGCATTCCATGTTTTGTTTATCCTCCGAAATAAATAAGAGTAAAACAAAGCTATAATAAAAATATTCAACGTTAAACCTATGTTTGTATATTGTAAATAATGTTTTAAACTGTGCAGGACATTAGGACATCGTTTCTATAATTCCTATTACTTCCCAATACGATTGCACCCAAATATATACGTTTAAATTGCCTACAGTTGCATTCCATACATCAATGAATATTCCAGGTTCATAAAAAAATTAATTGGCTAAACATTTATATAAGAATTCGGTTGTATTTTTTGCAGACGGCTTCTGGTCGTTCACAATTTCTTTCGTTATATGACTGGTGCTTACATTTATTAACTGTCAACGAACCCTAAGTCGCTATCCTTGCTCACACCACGGTTTTCAGGCGTTACTACTGGCGGAGTTTTCGAGAACCGTACCGGGTTGTGTGCTGGGTTGTATAGCACAAAAAAAACTGTAAAATTTACAAAGACTTTTTTTGTATTTTTACAAATCCTTGTAAAAGTACAAAGATTCTCTTTGTGAAATCATTAGTTTATAAAGTTACAAAGGCAAACTTTGTAATACTACAAAGGAATTCTTTGTACCTATATACCGTCAGTTACTGCACTGTAAATGTTTTTGTAAAATATGACAAGGCACTTCTTTGTAGTTGCACAAACTTTTGTAAATGTTGAAAAATTTTCCTTGTAAAGTTATTTATGTATAATGTTAAAAGGATTTTGTTTGCAAAACAATAACTTAGAAAAAATGTGCAGTCTACCAAAATCATAGGTTCGCCAGAAATTACTTACGCAAAGATCACAACTTCTGAAAAGCATTTTTCTGGAATAAAGCGAATGTTCCTTTTAATTGCGTGCTTTAAAAGAAAAAAATATTACTGAACTGTACAGTGAATGTATACAAATAAATAAAGAATTAGCAATACAGAAGTTAGAGTGGTCTACGGGTAAGATGTGTGTAAGCGAAGCATGGGGTTAATGGTTCGAAACTATACACCTCTAATTTTGTTTATTTATTTTTTCAAAATAATTACATGGAAACGTCATTTATTCAAAAGTTATTTGATAAATAAGTTCAGTGTTATTTATGAAGTAGCTAGTCCTTGTAATTTTACAAGCATATATTTTTTTTTTTATTACAAGGACAACCATTGTAGTTTTACAAGGAATTTCTTTGGTAACTGTGTTTCCAAAAGTATTCTATGTAAAATGACATACAGCGTAAGGTTAATTCTATTACATGTTAGAAAGCTCAATATTAAAAGTTTGTCACGGGGAAAATTGAGCGCTGGGTATCCCTAATGGGAGCAAACAAACCAATCACAGAGCTTTCCCTGAATTTAAAGTTACATAAAGTTGATAATTTAAAACCAGAAATTGGTTAATGTTCTATTTAAAACTGAGCTAAATGACTTGTGTCATTTTCAAGACTATTTGAATTAAATTTTACTATAGTTTCGTATTTTTGTGGCGCCTTTGCGACAGCAGCGACAGAAATTTTCTCGTTGATCTACAGTCACTGACACGCTCGTGTGCTGGTACGGCATGTTATGAAGTGGTCATTATAACATCAGCAGCCAGTATTTATTTCATGGTGTCGCGATTGGTGCAAGTCGCTGAAGCACTCCCACCCCACCAAGGCGATCAGTGTTCGATTCACGGCGGGGAATATATTACAAGATATTTATTTAAATTTCTAACGTATAACTGTTTAGGTAGTGTTCATCAGGACAACACAGTTCTGACGAACACCAGCCTTACTTCGCAACAGCCGACTGGTCACATCAGAATGACGTGTGGTGAACAGTGGCGGCTAGTGTAACTTTTGCAAGGTATGGTTACATATGGTCAGAACTGTACATTCCTGATGAACGCGAGATAAATGTTAATGGAAGATCTTCTAACTACTGATACGTTCGTGACTCCTCGCTAATAAGCGGCATCAGAAGATCAGAGTGTCAACTAGCATTTAAACTTGTACAGCACTCGACAACTGGATTCCTAATTGGCAACAACCCAAAATACTACAAAGTACTCATGTACTTAGTAAGAACTAGAGCCATAAGTCTGTTGCGAAAAGTTTTACACTATATTTTTGTTTCAATGCCTTGCGTGCACATCGGTAGATTTTCTTCGTGGGTATTAGCATCATGTCTTTGTTCACCCACGTCTAGCTAGTCACCCTGCGACAATCTTCTGCAACACGGCAGAAAACGTTATGCTCATAGTTTCTACTTCATAGACAATTTTACGTCTCATAGTCTCATCAATTGCACACCTGATGAGACTGAGACATAAAACTGCCTCTGAAGTAGAAACGATGAGCATACCGTTTTCTGCCGTGTTGCAGAAGAACTGTCGTACGATGATCAGCCAAAAATTCGTGCCTCTATAAATTTGGTCTAGGGTCTTAGCCAATACTAAATGTCTGCCAACCAATGGGTTATCGTGGCACACACCCAAGATTTCAGCCCTCAACGTATCAGGAACCACAAGCCTACCTTCGGGGCTAGTGTTAATTTTATACAGTTTACCTTCTTTTAGACAAAAGTTCTTGGCTAGTCTACTGAGCTAAGGGTCTGACCTTGAGGGCTTTTCCATTTCTTTAATTAAGGGTAATAGGTCTGAATCATTACGCTTAGCTTTCGCTATGTCATAACCTGGTAAGGAGAGCAATTGGACTTGCTTTATCCCCAACTCTGGCTAGCAGGTATGGAATCATCGTCCGGAGACCAACAGCTGGTAACCTTTATTGCTCTGAATGTGTCATTTTGGACGTGTGAGCTCCACTCAATACATACAGCTCCACTCAATACATACGTAGCTAGCGTGGAATTCGTAAAATCCAGTTTTGTGGGCCCAATCCTCTATCCTTACCGTTGTGACCATCCAAGGACGAAGACAGATCGGGTTTCAATCGTATTTGAACCTCTTCAGGTAAGAGTAGGTTGCAGTTTCCAGCAACACACTTACGACATAGTTTGCAGATTTCCGTAGCCTTAGAGGTAGACGTGAAAGACTCAACAATGTAGATACCTACATAAACGCTGTCAAGTAACACAAATTGTGACCGACATTCTTAAGCTGGAAAAATATAATATGTAATGCAAATATGTGACTTTTCGTTGTTGTCTACAGTCTGTATAAGTGGTGTGGCCCTTACATTTAAGTAACGCCTTTGCAAAATGTCCCTGCTGTCATTCCTCCCACCATTTCCCCTTCCGCGATAGAGTTTGTAAACACAGACAGGTACGTGATATCATACAGTATATATACACTGTTAAAAATTTCCGTAAATTCACGGAAATATTTACAGAAAAGTACTGTAAATTTACAGAAGTGGCTTCCGTAATATTTTGTTTGCGGAAATTTGTCCGTATTGCCAGTTTAAGGATGTTTGACCGTAACTTTCCATAAATTCATGAAAATATGTTTCTACAACTTTAAAGCGTATTTTACTGTGTTTCTTAAAAAAAGTGGTATTAATAATCACTATGAATTCTGGATGTCAAATACAAAAGTTGTGTTTTATAAAGTTGATATCTTACCACTGCATGGAACTCGTTCATTCATAAATTGTCACTGTGGTTCAATGGCTAGAGCTTCTGCCTGGTAAATATAAGGTTGTGGGTTCGAATCCTAGCAACTTCGAAAAATTTCCAGTTTACTAAACAGTGCGTCAGAAACTCGATAACACATAGCTAATAAGAAAATGTAATATTTCTACAAAATGGATTGTTAATAGATTACAGAAATTTAAATTTTCTTACAGAAAATGGATTGTCCGTTATTTCACTGAGGGTTCTGTTATCAAGAAAAACCGAGTGTCCGTCACTTTACGAAGATTTCTGGATAATTTTTTGCTAGTAACAGTGTATACATATATCTTTCAGAAAGAATATGAAAATATTATTTAATAAAAGGATAATAACACCAAGAGAATATGGAAGTCATTAATATGTGTTTCCAGGACACTTTCATTTTGTGTTCCGGCCCTTACAGGGGAGGAAGATATTGTATTCCATTTTGACCAATACAATATCTTAAGCTGTGTACATCGTATCATTTCTGCCAATATTGGTTAACAAACTTCATATGTCGTAGAATTGTACCTATGTGGAATAAATATAAGATAAACAGACACACACAAATGTTCATAGTTCCATGCACAAACCTTTCACATTATACATACTTTTGTACATTTGTATAACCAAGAATTATTTAATTTGTTTACTGCGGTAATAGAGTAAGTGAAGAAGCAATAACTGGGGACCATAATTTTTTGAAAAATGATTTTTCCGCCAGCTTATTTCAGTGAATTCTGTTCACATGTATTAGCATTGCTTCATTATTATTGACAGCGTGTGTTCGAGTAAGAAAATATCTCATTTAATCCGCCAGTCAGGACATGCTTACTATCTTAGTGTGACACCAAACGTCTCTGATTTCCGGGTATAAATTCAAGACATTAAGTGTTAAAAAACGTTTAACGGACACTAAGCAGAGCTGAATATGTGCACATTAGGCACTGAAACAAAGTGGTACAAATATATTTTGCGTAAAAATTTTTAATCTTTAACAATATTGGAAATAACCCAATGATATAAGTTTAATGAAAAGTGAGAAAATCTGACTAAGTGAAGTGTTAAAGTACTTGCTTTTATAAAGTTGATAAAAACAAGCCGGTTAGACAGTGGCATTGAAAATGCTGGACATTACCACAGACTAAATAGCAATACCGACATGAAATAACGTGGCGGCTCGTTTGATACGGGCAAACTTATTATTATTGGCTGACAAAGGCTCTTGATACCAACCCCGTGTATGTTTGACTCCTGCATATTACTACAAGTTTTCTATTGGCCTGGCTGCCAGGTAGCTGGGTAGCCACCTTGCTCTGATTGGCGGTCGGTGTTTCCGCCATGTTGCTAGCCAGCGAAGCCATTTTGCTGATGTGTGCGACTGAGTTCGCAGACGTACAGGCTATTTCACTTCTGTACTCCTAAATATTCTGTGACATTACCATTCCAAACATCTTGGGCAACACCAAGAGGTCTCGTATCCCCCCCCCCCTTCACCATAGATTCGTGGACGAAATCACGTGTGCGAGTGCCTGCGTGTAGCATTTTAGTTTACATTCAACGTATCATTTAAACTCGGTCGCACGTCGGCCAAGCTAATGTTCTGAGCACGACCAAACCTCTGACGCAATATGCTAGTAGCGAAAACTAACGGACCTCACCTTGGACTGAAAGGCGAACGACACGCGCGCGACAGATGGCATACACGAGAAAAACTGGGACGTTGTTAATTGTTGCGCCATTTGACATGAATGACGCGTAGTTAAGAAACCGCTGCTCTTGAGAACCGGAGAGGTACTCTTTGCAAAGAGAACATTTGTAGGATGTTACAAGAAGCTAATTAAAAAAATGCAACAGTAAATCAGTCTGAGCCTAGTATGCAGTTGTTTAAAGAGAGCTGTACAACAAGTATCATTGGCTGTCAGATGGTGAGACGCCAATAACGATATTAATAACGTCAAATATCGACAAGTTATATTGAAGCCAATAAAACAGTAATCTTTCCCCGTGTTCGTACCTAAAACCTATCTTCAACATTTTTACTTAAGTAATTATATTTTTTGTTTTAATACAAAGCCAACAAACTACAAGTACTATAATAGATTCATATTTTTAAACAATCTACATGTAATTGTGCAGTGTTATGTATAAACAGACCAAGTGCCAATTGTAAGTTAGGCTACGTATAAAATAATTTTCTGCTTTGAAACGGTCTTACAAAAAGTATTTTAACTATGTATCGTGTTGTCGTGAATATTTACTTTAAACAATTAAAATACCTTTTGTAAGACTGTCTCAAATCTGAAAAACTTATAGCATGTTTTACTGTTAACTAAACATTGGCACTTAGTCTGTTTATTCAAAACATCGTCTAATTGATAATTAGAATTTTGTTTGAAGTGACGGACTGAACATTTTTTTCAGTGTGTTAGATTCTCGTACATTTTATGTGTAGATTTATTATAATTTGCCAGAACAGTAAATAATCCTAGGATAGGTCGTTTACTTTAATTTAATAAAGTATATAAGGTTGTTGCTCAAATATTGTTATAGTGCACAAACTTAAACATATTATTTAATCATGTGTATTCACATTTGGCACAGTAATATTGTATAACCTTGTTCCGTACGGTAAATTTGTTGTAAACTGATATGTAAAACTTTATTGTCATTTTTTACTAGGTAGTGTCTTATTTTGTAAATAGTACGTACGGTAATGGAAATTTAATGACTTGCAGCTTACAAAATAAATATATAGATCTTGAAAATTCTTCGGTTTGACTGATCGTTTCATGTACGGAAATTAATAATCGTGTAATATTCCGCTGGAAAAATTATTTCTAGTAAAGAAATACATCGACTTACAAAGTCACGTTAAACATAAATAATGTTCAGGGAAACCTACTTGATTTCTAGACCAACGTGCACTTATTATATCTTTCTCATATTTAACATTAGACACTGACCGAAAAAACTCCAACATATCGTTGTTAACTCTAAGTGCAAAATATTAATTAAGTAATTGTTCAATCAGAGTAAATTATGACTTTTTAAATGTACTTCATAGGGAGTATGCCATCTTTTTGCTGATGATTTCTACATGGAAATATGAAAACTGTTGAATAAATAAGGCATTTAGTAAAGAAGGGAAAATAATTAAAACTAATAGTGTGCAATTGGCATCACTATAAAGAAAACCTAATACAGCAACACTGCGGGAAAAAAATTGTATTTGGCAAACAATTTCTCTGAAGATTATTTTTGTTGCTTTACTGATAAATAAACGTATTTTTCAATACTACCCCATATGTATAGTATTAAAAAACATCGGCACAGTAAAAATTAAAATACGCATGGCCATTTTATATTGTGTGCGTGTACGCATGTGTGTGTGTAGTACATATATATATATATATATATATATATATATATATGTGTGTGTGTGTGTGTGTGTGTGTATGTGTGTGTGTATCTTTGTACTGTGGTGAAAGCGTTTATTTTTACATCACTAGTAATATTAAAACAGTTTTATTGCAAAAAAAAATCTGACAAACATATAACGAACTGTAGGGCCACGGTCATGCTGTTTATTATAATATTTAATACAAAGACTTTCCAATTACTTTGGCTTCAAAGTATATTTCAAACTTATAAACCTTCACATTACTTAAGCATTTGGTTTGAAGCATATCTGACACTTCCTTGAGAGCTCTAAACCCGTTATAAATAAATAACACATTCCAGATTCAAACATGATACGTTTCAGTGTCAATAAACAGCTAATGTGCCACTGATGCGTACCACAGCGTATCTTATATCTTTGAAATCTAACCTATCGGTCAGAGGCGAACGAATAGTCGGATTCCTGAGAAATTTCTTCATGAAATTTCTATGACTTCAAGGAACACTTGAACCAATGCATACCAACGTGACTAATTAATTCTTTTGAAACAAGCATTTCAGAACATTGAATGTTAGAAAGTTGATAACATAATTTAAAAACTAAACACAAATTATTTTCAAGGTGGTTTCATGATTTTATCTTATTTTCCTTTGTATTAAGTCACAAAACAACGGAAAAACTCTTACAATTAAAAAAACAAATTGGCACAGCTTTAGGAAAGCATCCCAGCATTCGCCTGAAGATATTTCGAGGAACCACGAAAAACCGAAATCATTATAGGTGCAATCTAAGAAATAGTTTGTAAATTTTCCACACGTGCATATAGGAGTGCTGAGTAAGTAGGTATGGTACAATTGTTTCCCAGACATCCATGGTACCCCTGCTACACTTTAACTATAAAACAGTCAAATGTATACTGAAGTTACCAGCCTTGTATTTTAACAAGTTTCAAAGTTTGCATATTTACAAGGCGGAAGTATGGTAACTGTCCCATACTGCGTTTAAGTCAATTACTTCCAAAACATTTTAGGAATTTTTTTTTACAGTGTAGCGATTATTGTGAAAAGAATTAAGCAACATTTTATATCAATTCATAACGCCTACAGCGGCACCTCTGCTTCGTGGCTATTGAAATGAATATTCAAATGTACATAACATGACATAATTTTTCTCTCTCATCAACAATTCATTTATTGTATACTGTAATGCTGTTATACAGATGCACATTAACTCCCGCAAGATAAGACTATAGCTATGTTGTTATACATGAATATTTAGATAGCATACACAAAATTGTAATATTTTTTAAACACCTAATGGCGTATTTATAGTTTCACTACAAATATTTAACTTTGTTTTTTTATACTTGCGGTATTTATTTATATGTAAAATCAGTTTAAAATTTTAGTACATCTGGCTAAATTAATGAATCATTTTTGCTATATTAATTTTGTATATAAGTGTTTCTTGTAGTTATAGTTTTATTTTTGTTTGTCACACATGTATGATTTTAATTGTATGAAAAGGGGTTACGTGTAAGAGAAGGCGAAAGCCTTAACTTCGCCACAAACAAAGCCATTAAATTAACAAATTAATTAATTAATTCGCAGAGTGTATTTGTGCTGAAGCATGGCTTATTTGACTGTGCCAATAGGAATAAGTAGGGACCCCTGTTTTTCGCGAAAAGATTTTTGCCCCAATTTGTTTCAGTGCCTTCCGTGCACATCTGCAATTCTGCTTCATGGTTATTGGCAGCTTGTATTTGTGAAGTGACGTATCTTATTTGACTGAGTCAATCAGAATAAAGTTACAGCAACACCACACGTCTGTGATTTGCTGATAGAATCCCAAGGCTCGGACAGTTAAAATATCCAATCACTGACCACGAAGCAGAACTGCAGGTGTGCTCGTAACACACTGAAACAAAGTGGGACAAAATTCTTTTCGCGAAAAACAGGGGTCCCTATGAATAAGGTTACTGCGACACCACACGTCTGTGATTTGCAGGTAGATCCCCAAGACCTTGAGAGTCAAAAACAGCCAATCACTGACCATGAAGCATAGTCGCAGATGTGCACATGAGTAGAGATGTGAAAAATTCGCGTTTTCATTTGAGCGCAAGCTAGATTACAAAGAACTGTAAGTTTGTGTCACTTTCGCATTTGGCATTTGACTTATTCGACACCGCCTGGAAGTCTCTGAGCCAATAGTAAAAATGTAACTAATACACACCTGTATCACTTTAATAGCAGGCAGCTAATGAGCATCTGCCGTCTGCTTCAATTTACATATTCTTGCAGACTAGCCTACTCGTCAGTGAACCCACGAATTTTTGCGGTCTCTACACATGAGGCATTGAAACATAATGTTGCATAATTCTTTTCACAAAAATTCACCAGCTCCACACTGTTAAAAATTGTTTGTACTTTTACAAAGAAATTCTTTGGAAACCCAGTTTCCAAAGAAATTCCTTGTAAAACTAAAATGGTTGTCCTTGTAATAAACTACAAAGTATATGTTTGTAAAATTACTAGGAATAGCCTTGCTGTTGTACTTTCAATAAGGACAAAAAATAAATTGAATTGCTCATTGTACTTCATAATTAACACGGAAATTATTTATCAAATAACTTTTGAAAAAAAGACATTTACATGAAATTATTTTGAAAATAACACCAAGCTTAGCTACCACGCATCTTACCACTACACCACTGTGACTTCTTTATTTATCTGTATATCTTCAATGTACAGTTCCGTAATAATTTATTTATTTTAAAGCACGCAGTTAATATAAGCATTCACTTTATTCCAGAAGAATGCTTTCCAGAAGTTGTGATCTTTGCATAAGTAATTTCCGGCGAAGCTATGATTTTGGTAGACTACATTTTATTTCAAAGTTTTTTTTTTTCAAACTAATGCCTTTCAACAATCTGAACTAATAATTATACACGACATATTTTTCAACATTTACAAAAGTTTGCACAACTACAAAGAAGTGTCATGTCATATTTTACAAAAAGAGATTACAGTGCAAGAACTGTCGGTACAAAGGTACAAGGAATTCCTTTGTAGTATTACAAAGTTTACCTTCGTAATTTTATGTATTAATGTTTTCACAAAGAAAATCCTTGTATATTTTACAAAATTTTTAGAGTGCAGAAATCATAATGGTGGAGTCGGGAACAGAGCCCAAGTATACCCAAAATGCGAGTCGAACATATCACTCGGTTTCCCACAACTAAAAGACTGCAGCCTTACACTAAAATGGGTACTATCCCTGCTGGGGCATCTGATATTAAGTTCCAGCAACATCTGAGGCGACATCTTATATAATTACGATCAGTACCCGGCGGGTAAATTGTTCATCATTAAATATTATCGTCTCATCCTTGCACCCTAGCCGTTTACTCACATTCCTGGAAAACTATATGTTTGCTTTCACTGCAGAGGCTAATAAAAAAAAAGTTTACTTTTCGACTCTTATGCGGCTCTTGAATGCGTCAATTTAATACGACAAAAATAACACTACATGAATACTAAATACGAGCTACCCTTTTTCCACGCGTGAATGAGGCTATTTAGAAACAAAATTTCAAGTGCGACATGTGACATTCTGATACTGTAGTGAGTAGACAAGCTATTGAGGATGTCATTTTATATGGTGCAGTTAATATTTTGTGTCGATACATAATTTTATCGATATTTTCTAAGGCTGGAAGAACTGTAATTAAAACATATGTAATTTTCAAACCCTAACAACTAAAGTGCAGAAAAATTCGTGAGTTCGCTGACCCGAAGGTTACCCTCCAATAATATCGATAACCTCGAGCAGAAAACAACTGCCTCTTGACAGCTCGCTGTCACAGTAATTAAACATGATTGGGTCTGCACATAGTTTCTTCGTCCTCATTGATTTAGTGCACTTAAAGGTTGTTTCATATAAACAGGGACAGGAATTTTTGAGGAAAAATCTTTTGTCCCACTTTGTTTCAGTGCCTTACGTGCACACCTGCAGCTCAACTTCATGGCTATTGACAAGAGTCTTTTTGTGCAGAGTTGTTATTCATTTGACTGTGACAATCAGCACACACATGACTGCGACACATCACGTCTCTAATTTGCGGGTTCAACCTCAAGACGCTGGGTGTTACGGCATCCAATCACTGACCACAAATCCGAGATGCAGGTGCGGCACTGAAACAAAGTGCTGCAAAAATATTTTAGCGAAATTTCGTATGTCTACATATAAATTGACCCGAACTGACAGTTGTTTAAATTCCGGTTTGTTGCTAAAAAAAAAAAAAAAATGGCCGAATTTTTTAGATCCCAATCTATGATTAGAGAAATGAGTTTTTCGTGTGTTGCATAGTGTAGTTGATTCTAATAGGCAGGTCATTGAACTAGCGAAATATTTTTTTCCCTACCTATAACAATTAGACCTTAAGATGGCCGCCTACCCCACGCTTCAAATGCGCTGCAGTGTGTTCGTAAACACGTTTTTTTTCTACGAAAATATTCCACGTGTTCCCATTGTACGAAAAGAAAACAAACTTCAGGCAAGGTCGGAACCTCATTGTTAAGACGCCACGCTCATTAAAAACACTGTTTCTAAGCCCTCCAACACGGCTAAAAACGGTCTTTTCAGACTTCCGTACTTCAAAATGTACTAACCGGATGTATGTGAAACTCATATTGCGACTGCACTGAACTTAGTTACAGACTTTCTACCAATGAAGTTATATGGGCACCGCTTATTGTTCCATAGTTAAAACCGATCGGCGATAAGCTTGCACGCTATTTCGGCACTTGGCTCGTAGAGGCGACGCGACATTTGATGCGCGCTTCAAGGTCGACTTTACTGCTCCGTCGCTTTTTAGCCTCTCACGCGCGGGTAGGCGGTGCCCTTAAGTAGAAAAATATTGCACTTACATAAAAAGAGTTGTAGATAGCCTTGTAAAGAAATAAAATATAAAACATTCCTAAGATTACTTACTTCGAGTTTTGTGTGTAAGTTAAGTAATTATTTTAAAACGCACTATCATAGTATATGAACAGAAGATAGTTTGATTTTTATACCAAAAGCCATAGTTTCCGTTTGAAGATTTTATAAATCATTATGCTAAGCGAAAAATTCCTGATAGCTTTTATTTGCTGTGTTTTGGGAGCTTTCATTATGCATGGCGACTATTATCCAGTAAATCTAGTCGGGCATTAAAATCACCTTGGCAGTGAATAATATCGGGTTAAAAATTAATGATGCAAGGAAAATTAATTTTTTCCTAATTTATTACATGCCAGCGAGTAAATTTCGAGCCGTCACAAGAGAAATTGTTATCGATGCCCGCATTTCTGTCATTATACTTACAAACCAGACGCTTAAGGCCTGGAGCTATCGAAACGTCTGCTTTCGAGAAGGAAATATATTTCTTCACAGAAGCTGTGAGATCAGTCCTTGCCAGGTGGGTTTAAAATATAAATAACGTTCCCAGAAAGCTTACGGTCGAAATCCATCCACCAGAATCTGCGTCGTGGTTTGCGTCAAGTTTCTGGGAAACGATAAATATGACGGATGAAACATAGTGTGTGGTAAGAAGAGAAAAACGAACGAAAGTGACTTTCATATAATTGCAAGTATTTGACCGGACAGCAACCGTATTGATCAATACGCACATTTTGTAACACGTAACAATTTGTCATGTTTCTGTAGCCAAAATAGTGGTATAGGCTGTTCACTATAAAATGTGCACTCAGCAGGACTTGTAATTTATTACAAATATGTTTTATTTAGCCAGTAGACGTTAACTTTTGAGAGTGTTGAAACCTTTACACTGGTTTTTAGTTACAAGGAAGATTCCATATTAAAAATAATACTGTTGGCTGCAAAACGGCCGAAAGAAAATTTTAAGCAGGGCTCACTTTATCGTGAACAGCCTATAAATATTTTTTTCCCGAAGGAATCGAGCAGAGTCAATAAGGTTTTCACAATTATGTACAATTTATTTTAATAATTAGTTCTGGCACCTTATAGAGAATGATTTTCTTGATTCGCAAACCTACAAAATTTTGAAAAATTCGAGACAGTTGCGAAAATAAGCAGTGGATTCACGTGGTGAATAGTCCAAAGAATATTGAGCTGGTTTTAAATTTCAAGTAATAACACCTTTTTCGGACATATTTTCAGTAAGTGTTCACCTGAGACAGGCCCGTTTATATCGTTGCTCGTTGGCACGGAATATGAAATAAAACCACTTTTCAGTATGGCCGTATAACAAAGCACGTGTACTTCATTTGTTCTTTGGTCACAGGAACTTAAACGGGTGAAAGAACTTCATTAGGCCAAGTAATTAAATTCGTCCACTACAACAGCTATAAATATAATTTAATCGGTGCCAAAATGAGTAATTTAATAAAATACAACGGTATTTTTTCAAGCAGTAGAGGTATGTTTTTTTTTTTTTTGCACACTGTAAGTGCAGATACTGTGAGATGGTGTTTCACAGGTTCGTTTGTATGATTATGTAGGCGGTTATTACATTCTTGTCACGATATTCGTAGTTGTCGATCATTTTATAACACCTACGAATAAAGGTAGTGTAAATTCGCAAGAATCTTATGTGCTACCGTAATTCGCAAAACGTTGTGCCGGCCTACGATCTGTATGAAAGGGTAAAGGTAGTTTAAAGACAAATCACAAATACGCAGTAGTGATGCACCAAATTTATCATTGGCCTAGTCAGACGGGAACATACTAATAACTAGAGGCACGAGTATTCATCTGGCAACAGCCTAGACTTTTCAGTTCTATACGTGTACCGGCTGAAGCCGAATATCTATTGGCGTCTAACAGTACAAACATGTAACACGTGATATCTCCACGACTTGTTTCCTTATTTATAATTGGCTTGCAGTCGTCAAATGTGTGTTAAAACCGCTCTCGTCTAATCACAGGAGGAGGAGTGAAGTATACGTTATTGACGTTCAACCTGACTTGGAATAAATATGCGAAATAATCGTGCCTCTACTAGTAACATAAGAAGAACTTCAAATATGAACATAGCAGATTTTATGTTTTTTATTTAAGTGTATTGTTTCTACAATCGTATATGCAAAGTTCACGTAATGATACTAGTAAAATATTATTACATTACAATCATTATAATACATCAATAAACATTAACAATAGAAACAAAACGACAATAATAACACATCAAAATTATTCCCTATTCTCAAAATAATTATAGTACAATACCACAAAAAAACTGGTTATAAAACACAGAATACTTAAGTCAACTCTTAAAATAAAACATGTAATGAGTACTAAATTAGCATTAGGAGCTAAAAAAATTCATCTGTGCTATATAAATTATT
This sequence comes from Medauroidea extradentata, assembly GCA_003012365.1. NCBI lineage: Eukaryota > Metazoa > Arthropoda > Insecta > Phasmatodea > Phasmatidae > Medauroidea > Medauroidea extradentata. Next base: position 3,635 of record PNEQ01085868.1, on the reverse strand, counting down.
TTCCATTTAAAACCTTTCCAAGGTTTTATAAAACTTCTTTTCATTACTTAGTTCAGAACCTTTTATAAGAGTTTGATATTTATTATGTAGTTTAATTCAGGTGTAATAAATGGTTCCTTTCGATAGGATGTGGAATTACAACCTGGCAAACGAAAACTATTTCTCGATCTGGTTTTATATTAAGAGATTTTTGAGTTTACAGCGAAAAGTCTTGAAAACCCGTCTTTAGAAATCTACTGTGTTCTTCTGTCTCTTCATCGTTGTGTCGTCTAATCTGCTGCCTGTGACGTCATCGTTGTTATCCTGTCTTGTGTCCATTATCGTCTACGTCCTAGTATTGTCTGTGCTGTCTTAATTGTGATGTCCCGAGTTTTACAGCTTATTTTGTTCTGTATTTCGACTTTTATTTTTTAATTTTAATTTTGTTTTTTCCTTATTTTTTGTTGATTGATTCCTTATGGGATCTTTCATGTTCTGTTGTTTTGGTATATGGATGTGCTGACTACGACAAAACTAGGCTTGTTTCTAATTTATTTTCGTTTTTCGTTTGTTTTATTTTATTTTTTTATTTTTCTCATTGTAAGATTTCTGGGACGACTTAATATTACAATGGCGTTTGTCCACAATAGTACAGTAGGTTAAGAAGTATATCATTCACCGTACCAATCAGAAAAAATGTTGCTGCAATATCAGACGTCTGTGATCAACAAAACACGGCACAGTTAAAATAGCCAATCAATAACCATGAAGCAGAGCTGCTTATGAGCAAGTAATATATTGACGCAAACTGATGCAGAAATCATTTCACTAAAATCGGGACCTTGCTGCTGGCTAGCAGCTTGGTAGATAAATATGCGCTGAATTCTTCAATTGAGATTCACACTTTTTGGAATTAAATATAGGAATACTACAAAACAACAATCCTAGATAATACTAATAATTGCAATTTTTACTAGCAAACATTTATTCAGAACGCGGCATTTGTTAAGCGTTATCTCTTGCACCGCAATTAAATGTACGATATTTCGGCTTCACAGATTGTTCTTCAGATATACTTTAATCGAGAAAAATTTTTGCAAAAATAGTTGGCAGAGACTATTGTGCGCTGAATTATATACCATGCACTCCGGTTTTCACAGCATAGCGTCGTATCGCTCAGCGGCAAGCGTTAGCCAATCAGAGCCTTGACGCTAGCGACGTGCGTCGAGAAAATGGCACCAGCAGCTGACATTTGTTTTGACGCTCATCGCTGGCGACGGATACAAAGAAGAAGAAAAGTAATTTACATTTTAAAAATCGTGCAGCTATTTTTCAGGTTAGAATAAAGTTAAAATTCAATTTTATGACAGTAAAATTGTATTAAAATACCTATATTTGTGTAAATTAATGCAATTTATTGCGTGTGTTCATGGAAATGTAACTAATATATTTGTACTTCGGTAGAAAATTTAAACTCTGTTGTCTGTTTCATAAGTATTTATTTAAATTGATGCGAGTATAAACATATTATAATTTCTTTATTTTCCGTTAACGTTTCTTCAAAAAAAATTACAGTTGCTAAGTTGTTTCTCTAAGTAAAATATGGCAGCACAAGTTCGTGTCGCCTGCAGTCTGCGATGTTTCATCGTTCAGTTATGAACACATGGCAGGAATTCGTCGCTGGCGGCAAGCGTCGAGCGTATCGCAGCACTGTGTTGCGAAAACCGCTTTACGCCGAGTAGCAGCAGGCGTTGCAGGTCAGCGGAAGACACTTCGCTTGCCGCATTTGACTGAGTCTGTTGTTCTACCGGCTATTTCACTTTTGAATGTAAGTGTAATATTGTATATTCCTTGTGTTAGTTGACATTGTAGCTAACTTCTTATGTCCTTGAAAGTGTGTAATAATTCAATAACTTAAGTTTCCACAAGATTTACTTAGTATACGATACATTTTAATATTTCACAGAGTCTCCCTGTGGGATAATTAGTAAAGACACTGGTAAATTGTAGGAAAATTTGATTGTTTGTTAGGCTCCAACATGCTATGTATAACACTGAAGGTTTAGCACCTATATTGACTATCGTTTATACGAAGCACAGTGTCCCTCTTCAACCGACCCAATTAGAACTGTACAGTTTAAACACAGAATGTATATGGTTTGCCAGAAAACTGTTCACACGCGTCACGATTGAAATTACAGTTTATTAGAGACTATGTTTATTATTTTTGCGAATTTTCAGTGTCTTTAATAATCAGATAAATTATATCTTTAGTTACTTAATTTTTTTTAATGGTCTAACCAGTCCAGGTTATCAACCTTTCCTATTTATTTCATAAATGTTCATATATTAATATTCTGTACTTCAACCATAACTTTGAATTATTACTAGGGACGGGAAAATTTCACAAATTCAATTACTCGTAGGCTAGAATCCATTCTACTATGCATACTCAAGTTTCTTCTATACGTTCATTGTCTGCTGTTCCATTGAGTAGCAGCTAGTGGACAAATGGTCGGGGCTTGAGTACGCATAGAACAATGGATTCTAGCCTGTAGGATATTGAATTCGCGAAATTTTCCAGTTCCTAATCATTATGTCTCAATTTATTATTTATCAGAAATAATTTATGTTATAGATGGTAATATTCATGCTTATTGTAAATTTATATTTTATTTTCTTCTCTCATTATGCTTTTCTCAGCGAGTTTTTAATGTTCTGTTGTCTTTGATTTTTTTTCTTTCTCAGTGATTTAGTGTAATACAAGGTGATTGCACCTTAACTTCTCATTGTAAACGTAAGTAGAAAATAAATAAATAATCTGAGGCGAGAGATCGTGAGTGTTTCCATGGAAATCTGCTATTGGTTCGCAGTTCAGTAACAGTGACCCAATCACGACGGTAACTAGATGGTACAGTTGTTTCAAATCTAACGCCTTCGCAAAAGAATTCACGACATTTCTAGGTCTCTAGTCATCTGTGTTGTAGGGTGTGGCCATCATCACAACTTTCAACCCCTTTAACGTCAATTATGTTTCAAGCAAACTTTCAAAACCAAACATGTCCACATTATCCAGTTTCACAGGAAAGCGAAGAAACTGACATTGATGCTAACGAAAGTGAAATATGGTAGGTTTATTTCTGTATGTCCGTTTAAATGTCGAAGAACGATTACTACTATAAGATAAGTAAATTTTTTTTAACCGCTTATTTTAAAACTAGTCATGTATAATTCAGAGTGAATGTTAATGTAGGTACATACCTGGCCACAGAATACATAGTAATACAGACGTGAAATGTGGCGGTTCGCTTGATAGGAGCGAACTTCGCCGCTTATTGGCTGTCCGAGTTTGTTGATACCAGCCCCGTGTATGTTTGGATCCTGCATGTTACAGAAGGTTTCCTATTGGTCTGGCCACCGGCTAGAGTGAACCATTTTGGTCAGCGTTTAACATCGGCACAGACTAAATAGTAATACAGACGTGAAATGACGTGGCGGCTCGTTTGATATAGGCGAACTTGGCCGCTTATTGGCTGCCCGAGGCTGTAGACTCCAGCCCCGTGTATGTTTGGCTCCTGCATGTTACTACAGGTTTCCTATTGGCCTGGCTGCCGACTAGCAGAGCAGCTGCCTCACGCTGATTGGCAGTAGGTGTT
>PNEQ01085867.1:0-30448 GCA_003012365.1 Medauroidea extradentata | reverse complement strand
CATCATGTTTCGGATGTGCTAGTAGTCACGTCCGCCGCCCTCGAAGGGTTAAGACGCAGTTGGGACAGGTATCTATGACGTAGGTTCGGCGGGATTCCCACTATGAGCCACCCGGGCTTTGAATCATCGGCCAGCCCTCAGGGTGTTACGAAACAGCCGCCGACCACTGGCCTCCAGGAACATGGCACGCAACAATATTGTCTACTGAGTCCCCTCTACTAACCCTGGAAGTTTGTAACACGAATTCCCGAACATTCTGTATACAGGATGTAAGGAAATAAATAGCCCAAACTACAGGAGAAAGGAAGTAGACATAATTCGGGACACTTTAAAGACAAATGAATACTAAGGCAGGTATAAGCCCTTGAAAATGGAATTTAAAAATAGTTTTCGGTCAAAATTTCCAAAACTGTTAGGAGTTAAATTACAATTCTGTAGGTGATGTTAAGTGTTATTGAGATCTTTAACCTGTAGAAATTTCAGCCATTAAACCTTCCCTTTCATGAAAATAATGGGGGTGGCCACCCTCAAATTGCATAAAAATACTTTGCCGTCAGGTTTTGTGAGCATTTTATGCTGCCTATTCGAGCAGTACATCGTAGGGAACAAAAAATATCATCTTTTTGCAAGCTCCTATAATGCTCCGTTTACAAGAAAAATGCACAGAACTTTTGCTGTGACGATAACAAAACGCCCGATACATAGGGAAATATTGGTACTTCGCGGAGGAATTGTTGGTTTGCGCATGTTACTAGCTCTTAGTAAATGCAACATGCGATGCAGTATTTCAATAATATGTCGCAAAATCCAGCGAAAAAAATAAATAAAAAAATAAAAAATTAGTTTTTCCTCGATAAATTTGGCAACAAGTATGATCTTGCAGCATTTTTGTACAATGTAATTTTTTTATTTGACGAAAATTCATAAATTTTTCAATCATCAATACACCCCTTTTGTAAACTCTTAAAATAATGTTAATATGTTTTCAATTCTTTTAGTTTTTTTTCCCGCCAAATAACAGAAACGACGAGCTAAGAAAAGACGTGTAGTTTTAAGGACCATGGACCGTAGTTTCTGTCGTTCTGTGACATAAATAAATACAATATTTTCAAAACCATTGTAATTCTTCCAGACTGCCAAGTTTATAAAATTAATGAATTATTCTCTTCAAATAAAATACAATTTTGAAAAAAATGGTGCGAAACCAAATTTGTTAACTTTACCTTTTCGCGCACGAGATTTTTAAAGATAATTGGATTGATTTTGCAGCATCCTTTTAAAAACTGCATCACAGGTTGCATTTTTCTGAGAGCATGGCGTATAATTTCTAGGAGAGAATATCACTTTTTGCCTATGTACCAGGCGTTTTGTCATTGTCACAGCAATAGTTGTATGCAGTTTTCTTCTAAACAATGCATTTTAGAAGATTGCGACAAGAGTAACATTTAAATTTCTTAAGGCGTACTTTTCGAACAGACTGCATGAAATTTTCATAAAACCTAACGGCAAATTAATTTTATGCAATTTGAATGTGGCCACCCCTATCATTTTCATGAAAGGGGAAGGTTTGATGGATGACTTGTTTTACAGGTTGAAGATCTCAATAACATTTAACATTACCTACAGAATTGTAGTTTAACTCCTAAGCGTTTTTGAAATTTGACCAAAAACTGTTTTTAAATTCAATTTTTAAGGGCTCGGACCTCCCGTATTATTCACTTGTTTTAAAAGTGCCCCATGTAATCTTTGCTTTCTTTTTCATGAAGAATCACATCATGGAGTTTGTACTATTAATTTCTTTACATCCTGTATACTATTTTTCACGCTGCTTAGACGTCTCCTCTTTTCGTTGTCATTTGTCATTTAATTTTTCACATAGACGTCCATACAAATAGGAATCTTGGGCATCCTTAGAGGTTAAGTTGTTAAAGTTGGTTATTAGCGACTTCTTAGTAAAATATTACAGAGTACAATCTGTGAAACCAAAATATTGGGTAATATTATAGAATTACATACCTGCACGAACTTCCTTTTTTACGGGCCTCTATCTCTTCGCGACTTGAATTTATACACCCACGGTTTAACTTTACTTCTGCATCATTTACGTCCTTTTTTTTAATGTATCCTCATTTCGTTTATTTTACCTGTAAAAATGATTCCTTCCTCGGTTTCTGTGTCGTGGTCAGCCAACTTAGCACAAACAATTCTGGCAGGGTTGCCAACACGTCAGTTCTGAGTTTCCGTACGCAAATGAAAATATTTTCTCTATCAACCTTATTGTCCGCGTGTCATTTATATTCTCTTTGGAAAAATATCTCAATTTCGACTAATTTCAAAAGCTGCTAATATATTCATTGTTCGGCAAATTAACTAACAATAAAACGTTTTCGTTGAGATGAAAAGACAATATTTGTATGTAACCGCTATAAGAGAATGAAGTTATTTTAACTCACTCAGATAATATCTAACATACCGTGTACTGATTTCTGAGGGTGTTCGTACTTTAATATATAAATATCAATTTATCGCTCAACCCTACTGCGTGTTGAACAAAGTGCATCCGGTCATTCAAGTAGTTATTTCAATAACCTCCAAAGACCTGGACTTATGACTATTTTGACATCACGTCTACTTTCAGCTGGAAATTAATGGAGCACCAAAATGGAACGATGGGTAGTTTACACCACCACTACACGTGGCATACTGCATAATACAACTTGCACTAATAAAACGAGTTTCGTAAAATCCTGGACTTGGGGCTGTTTATAATTCACCGTTTTAATTGTTTCACTAACTTACTATTATTGTTTCAATGTGAAAAAGTCATATAAAAATGTACCACTCAAGTGTTAAATGAGCTTATATATATTATTTCTGAATAAAAATGTTTATGTTTTATCAATTCATTTAAATGAAAAACCTTTGTAGATGTAGTAAGAAATATACTTACCACCTGTGTGCAGTACCGTCGTGAATAAGCTCCATGTGTTCTATTCAAGCGACAGATAGTATACAAATGTTGAACTGTGGATTTGAAAAGGAGAGAACGTGTTGCCTCAAGCGTAAATTTGTTTTTGTGTCTCTTTTATCCTGTTTGATAACGCATAAATATGTGTGGCTTAGCACGTTTCTCACTTTGTGGCAAGCCATGACAAACTTCATTATTTTATGTCTAATATTTCGTTTTCCATAAATACTGAAAATTGTTTCATGGGGAAAATACGAAAGCACGACTGCATAATTTTGTACTCTAAAATAGTCGTCTGCAAAGAATTTTTTGCTAAATCTTTTCATAATGTACTACACGCTCTGGGAACGTAAATTTTGAATTACATCGTGGACAAATACGAGTAATGCTGAAAGACTGCCGTGTAAAAACTACGGGATGACATATATTTGTGTAGATATAGCAATAACGCATTGCAATTTCTTGTTCAAAGTTTTATATTTATAATCCGTTTTTAAGTTTTAATGTATGTAATATACACACACTTAATTGACCAAAATGTTTAGGCAGAACTTGATTAATTACGTAGGCGATTTGTCATTTCCGGATTGTAAATTATTTCGGAGTACCCTTTCCATATTTAGTAAAACGTTTATTATGAGTAGTTGTAAAGTTATTAACAAAATACTTCTCTCTTGGGTTATTGTAGCCTAGAGCTTACGGTAGCATATTCGTTTAGTTTAGTTTATGTAAAACAGAATGTTCCAAAAAAGTGACTTACTAAGTTGAACCAGTAAGTATCTGCGGTGTCAAAAGTAAACAGAAATGGAAATGGGATAATGAAGCACGCCATTAAAATAGTAAAGATGCTGGAATAAGATCAGCACCGAACTCTTCAATAATCCAACGAAAAAATCAGCCGCACTATAACTATCTGGGGTGAATCAGATCATGATGAGCGTCATATCAGTCATTAGAAGAATAGTTGAAAGAGACTCTTTGCCACAGGAAACAGTTAAGTCACGCCATTTTGTTACCCAGGTAGACTAACAATCCCAGGAAATTATCTCAGAAATTTTCACACGTCAGAGTCTTCAGACACTTTAATTTTTATACAAAGTGAAGAAATCCTAAATCATCCTATTGAAATTCTTAACGAAACATATTTTGCAACTAACGGTTAGTCATTCTATGTCCATAGAAATTTTAAAGTTAAAAATGTATAATACTACTAAATATTAAAATTAGGATACATACTGCCATTAAAATTGTTCTAAAACGCGGTATTATAAATGTGCAGCTTTTAACATATTTTGTGCTCGTAATACTTTTACTTCTAAAAAAACATACAGCAATGTATATAAAGGATGTAATTTTGCACGTACGTTTCTCGTCATATGAGAACTTAACTTTAGAATATCACCACTTTCACTTCGAAACGATAATTTTACTTCGTCAAGACAGGAAACATTTCTAAACTAAATTCGGATACTATTCAAAAGGAAACATTTTACGCTATCAATAACACATTTGTTCAGATCTTTGAACTCACTCGTGAGGAATAAACACTTATAGCTGAAACGTAACCATTTGTGTAAAACTCAATTGATATTAAAGCAACCGAAATCCTCTTTTTTTAACTTTCTGATTTTATAAAATCTCAGTAACTTTTAAACACGGATAACCTCGTAAATTATAACCATTGTACGACCAATAGGTAACTTAATCTCCCCAGGTTATATTCAGATGTCTACACCGCTATCATTATTGTTCCTGTTGATATTATGTATATATTTACGAATTTTTTTAATTATGTGTGTAGTTGCAATGCAAATTTGCATTTCAACTAACAAGTATGTGTATGACGAACAGAAAATTTCCAGTGTTAAAAGTAGGTAACTTCCAGTCACCTAGTTATCAGGTTATAGTTTTAAACCTACGATGTATTTATTCTTTATCAGAAAAACATACCACATTTATATGGCAAAGTTCTTCTGAAACGTTTGCAATAAATTTGTTAACAGTAACTTAACTGTCCAGAACCTGCAAAGCAATAAGTATACAGTTAGTTTTGTAATTACTCACCGCGTCATATTTTAAGATTATGAATTAAAATTATTATGATTGTTTGATTAACATAGTGTGCGCATAATATTAACGCTTCAGAGAACATTATGAATGTGCATCATGAACGTAAGGGAACTTATTTGGCGGTGCGTAGTTAATTCCGTACGTGAAATTAAAATCAGCAACGTGTTCCCGCCTTCTGGCAGGGTCATACCGTGGATGCGATAAGACCGAGGTGAAGGCTGGGCCGTCTGCTCGACTAGTGAAATCAGCATGTCACCAGTCCGACCCGAAGAATGGATGTGAATTGGAATGCGTGTGAAGTAGTGACGGAATGAGAGAGACGGTGGAAACGGGAGTTCTTCGAGAAAACCCGCACGGCTAATGGCAACGTTCTCCACGCTTCCCATATGGAACAATCCGGGACCGAACGTGCCGGGAATCGGACGCGGGCTGCTTAGGCGGAAGGCGAGAGGTTTGACCACTCCGCCACCTTAGCCACGCATTCGATACTAAAACCCGAAAACTAAGTCTGTATTCACTCAAGTGACATAGCTACTTCAAAACTTTATAAATATGATCAGTATATTTAACGCACACAGAATTCCTTTACATCCCATATGTGAACCCAGATTGAATGGTGCTTTAAGTAGAGATACAACCCCTTAAGTGTTAGTGGACCCGGCGCGTGAGCCATGCGGTAGCGTATTACAAAAATTATTTTTTAAATACAGCCTAACTATTTGCAGTGTTTCCAGTGCGTTTATCTACGAGAAAAACTCACATTTCAAACTGTGTTCCTATAGTTTTAAAAATGCCGTCTGGTATTATTAAAAACATGATTACCAAGCTCATAAAAAGTGCTAAAAATAACACTTTTACGTTGCTCTAGCTGAGAAAATGACAACCGTAATCGTAAAACGAAACCGTACAAACCTGCATTGGACATTAGCCCATACTTCCCACAAATAAAATAACTGGGTCATCGCTTGATGTCCCGTTGAAAAACACTTTGTACGAAAACACTGCACGCTAGCTTAGTCCTTCGCGCATTAGAGGCGAAGAAGTGTTTGACGGACGCCTACCCCAGTCCCGTGCCTTAAACAGGTATTGTATCCTTTACGATATTTCCCTAAAAAAAAAAAAATAAAAAAAAATAAACTAGCCTCTGATAATTTATAGAGCACAATGCAGTAGGCACATGAATTGTGTTACAGCGTTTTAGGAGAAATATTTTTTGTGATACGCTACTGAGTATGCATTCGATATCTTTTTCTTCGGAATGGAAACGCATTTAAAACTATGCTTCTCTATTCTTGATTTATAGATATCATACTTAGAAACATAGTTTCAGGGCACTCCAAAATGGCTAAACATGGATTTTTAAGACTTTTGTCATGTCAAAACTACCTACCGGAATCGTAAAACGAAACTGGGGGAGCACGCACTGAACTTTACATTACACTTCGCGTAAATAATATAGTAGGGTAATCGCTTAAAGTTCCATAGGGAAAAGCAAACGACCAACCGTACTGCACGCTGTTTTCGTGGCCCGCGCATAAAGGCGACTCGGATGTTGACGCACGGGCCATTCTAGACTTTATCGCTCCCCTGGTTCCATACCTCAAACACGGCTTCTGGTGTTTGCTGCATATGGCTCTAAAGTGGAAAAACAGTAAAGTAATATACGTAAGAGAGCTCATACAAGTTTGTAACACGTAAATATTTTAACTCCATTAATGTTACTGTCACTTATATTTTATTAAATGTAATAGCTTATTATTATTATTTTATAAATGTTTGTATAGCCTCAATCACATAAATGTTTCATGACACTGGATATATTAAACACAATCAGATGCAATGGAAAATCGCAAATCCCCATCTTACCAAGCTGGTAGTCAAGAAATAATTCATAATATAACTATTTTATTTGGAAACCTTTTGTAAACTGAACTCGCATATACAAAACCATTCTCATATTGATCTCGCGATTGAATTAAGGTACGATTGCCGGGTTGCTGAGGTAGGCGAGTATTGCACCTTGAAACGAAAATGTTGAACCTTTTGGTTTGAAACTAATGATTTGAAAAATGTGTTTAAATGTTTGTAAGTAAGCTCTAAACTTCAGGTGTGGATATTGGCAAGTGATAATTTCATTTAAAGAAATTATTTTGTACATACACACGAAAATGCTTACATTCTTGCAAAAAATAACGACTGGATTCCGTATTATAACACTTCCTATACGCAAGTAAATATGTTCTGGGCGGTAAGTGTGTAATTTTTTTTTCGATTAGGAATAGTCAACAAAATTTATTCTTCTACAAAATTACTCTTTTTTCTTCCATGGCCTTGCAAATTTTTATGTAGTATTTTTAATTTAATATTGGAGTTGTTATTACGTTGCACTTTCAGAACCTGTGTAATCGTGCACTGCATAGTTGCAAAATAGTTATAAAATTAAAGTAAATTAAATTTTTTAAGTGATTGTGGTTAGCTCTTTCCCTACCTACGAATCTAGTTCATTTGGTGGTAAATATTCCATAAAGATAAACAATTAAACACCCTAAAATAGTAAATAATTATAATATACAAAAAAACTCACCCTGTTTATGTCACTTATGCATACTTTGTATGAAAAATCCAAATAAATGACGTGCGTCTTTTTTCTTACTAATTTATCAGACGAACAAAGCGAAATATTTACTTTGTCATATTTATAATTACTGTTTCCTCCAGTTGTACGCATCTTTCTTAATTTGACTGTGTCACATCGACTTATTACGTGCTCGTTAACAACGTTATTAAAGTACATTTATTTGCTAAAAACAGTCCAAAAATTAAATACTATTGTTTCCAGGGTAGAGATGATTTTCCTGTGTATTTAACATTGTTTTCATTAGCTCTGTAAGGCTGGAAATTATATTATTGCGTAGCTGTTTTCGTAGAGAGAAATCTAATAACGGCGGGGAGTATTTGATAAGCTCTGTCGTTTACAAAGTAAGTAACACTACAGTTAAATGTTTGTCAAGCAAACTGCTGGTGCAGTAGTTAGGAGGATCAATGAACTCGAGCATTATTACTGCTACTTTTAATGAAAATAATTTTGGCACGCAATATTTAGATAATTAATTAGTCGGTAAATTTAAAATAAAGCAAAAAAATATTATATGCGAGTCTAGATTCGTTTGTTTCAACATTAATGTCACAAGATCTTGGTAACTGAAGTGTGTTTTTACCTGATTTTAAACTAAGTTACACTAAATTATATCCACATGAGAAGTTGAGACTCAGGTTCAGTATAACTTTAACTGACAATTATAATGTGGTATGAACGGTTTAGTTATTTTATATGTCACTAAGTGATATGCAGAAATTTTGTCTAATAGTCTTATTAATAAATTGATGACGGTAAAGGTACAGTAAAACATAAACATTTTGATGTTCAATACTAATAAACTACGAACTCTCTGACGAAAATTGTGTACCCCTTTGTCACAATCTCCTTCGCCGAGTTAATTGTACGAAATGTAAGCGTAAGTAGTTCATAGGTCTGGTAATGTATATTTCTATGCCGCTACCAAAAACTATTTACTTTGACTGTTCCTATCTGTAAAATTTGGGCGTGTTTTATTAAAGCAGTAAAGTGCTGTAATATTTTATTTATAGATACAAAAACACACAAAAATATTAAATTAAAAAAAAAACAGGAAATAAAACAATTTTTAATTATTCTTAGTAATTTGTAAACATTTTTTATAGTTAGATAAGTTTTGAATAACTGCTGTCTTACGAAATGTTTTGGTGATACTCTCAGAGTAGAAGATTTATCTGAGGTCATAAAAATTTTCACAAAATCAGAATATAACACGAAACGAAACAAGACCGATTCGAAGTGGAAGAGGAACAAGGGAAAAAAAGAAAATTAATATGGCCAGCCCAGTAAAATTAGTCCAAAAAAGCGCAGTGCCATCAAAAATTGGGGGAAATTAGCTAGGGGCCAACTCAATTAACAGAAAACTGAATTTGCACTATTTTCTGAGTGGAGCTGATGAAAATGGTGCAAACTCAGTTTATTATTATTTAGAATGTTTACAGTGAATTAAAGATATTTCCAGCATTTCCCCAATGATTGGAAGTCAAATCCTTAATTGACTGGACAAGGGAGGATTTTAAGAAAATGTGTTAGTGGTGAAAGAGGAAAACTTTCACTTTGTCTTGGCAGGTTCTGCTCAAACTGGTCAGCACTATATCTATGTTAGGTATAAGTCTGTACAACTTCCACTAACGTTGCTGCCAGATAGACACTGAAAACAGCTTTAAAGCAAGGTATAAACCGACGATGATAAAACAAGCAGTTTATAATTTTTTCGTGATATTAGTTTTTTTTACGCCAAAACGATAGCAGATATAAAAAATCTTTCTGAAAGTTTGGTTTAAAATTGTTTTCTCCATATTGTTTGATTATTTTAAGGCAGTAATTACCTCGGTTTTTGCTAACTATATAATTAACAAAATTCTGGTTAGTTGACTTTTTATTCAAAACCCTATTAAGTTCTTGTCTTGAAAAAAAAATTGGCTATCATGATAAAAACTATTTTAAACAAAACTGTAAAATAGTTTTCTCGATATTGACTCTCGTTTAAGCTTAAAAAATTTATCGCAAGAGCAGTAGAATCTAGAGAGCACGGCCTTAAACAATAAAGCGTTTTTTAATGACATACAAGATTGCGTTTGTTTTAAGATTGCGTTAATAAAATTTTTGGTCTTGTCAATGTCCATTCTAAAAATAGTGACGAACTGTGCGTGGTTCGTTTTGTTATGGGCTAGGCTTATAAACATACTTCATGTAAGATTAGTTACGATATACATACATTTATGTATGCACTTGCTCTACATCACATTCGAAAAATAAATATATTATTGCTACAAAACAAGCATTATTACATGCGTTCAACAGACGGCTTCATAAATATGAACTGTTTCGTAATAAGTAATTCCAGAAACAATGTCTTGACGGAAATATGTGTAATAGTGGCGTAACACGCTCACGCTATCTCCCGGTGAAGCTATCAACTTTGTAGCACCAAACAGTAAGCTGACGACTAGAAGCGTTTGTTAAAATGTAGCGACGATTTTTGTTTGCAAGTGTTTTTTACATTGTGGATGGTATTAAACAATAAGGTATAGCCTATTATTTATTACATTGGCTTGTTTTTTAATCTTTTTATACACTTACCCACTTCAGACGTAATTACTTGCTTTACAAATATTGACTTAAGTGATTTAAGGAAACCATATTGTTTCATAACATTTTCTAAGTTCTCACTGAAACTCTTAAGTTAAAATTTGTAGGTTTGTCTGAAAGAAGTAATTTTTACAGGCGTTACCGAAATATTTTACACTGGAACTTCAACTTTATGATAAAACACACATAATACTTACTTGCGTTAAAGTGCCGCAAACATGTATGTTTTCCACTTAAAGTTAAGTTCATGCGTGTCACCAGGCGCAATGCTCCAAGGAATTTAAAAGCTTTGCTAGAAAAGGACATTCAGTGAGAAAAGTAGGAAGTAAATCTAAGTTGGCCATCTTCCCAGGCCGCTAAGCGATTTGCATAGCTTTGACAGTTATTAGACGTTCATTCGAAAACTGATGAATTTGCGTGAGTGAATTTTCTTTAGGAATAGCGTAATGAACATTACGTATGTTTATATAAATTTCGTGTCCTCCAGAAATTTTAAAGGTTATTTTCTCTTGGTTAAATCCATCCGAGTTTTTACTTAAGGTTATTTCTGGAAAAGCATTGAAAACCGAAATAAGACTAAATGTAACATTTTTTTAAAGCATACACTTCCACCTACTGAGTTCAATGTTTAACTTGTTTAGTAGTGAGAAAGTATGCTAAGGGTTAGTTAAGTAGGTATACCTTCTACGGATTAAATTGCCACATACAGGTATGCGGTTCACACAAAGGGAAATGCCAAATTCTGAAAAAATCTCGTAAACGAATTTATTGTGCAACAGGTATATATGTCGCGTAATATGAGGGGAAAGAATGTATTCTGTATTTTTTTTGGGGGGGGGGGGTTGGAAACCTTGCAAGTTGAAATTTACGAATGATTAAATATTGGCTATGTCATGTAGGTAGGAGTTTACAAGAGATGGCATGTTAGGACTTCCTTGAAGTCGACGTATATATGCCAGTTTTTCCCGAACATTGCGTTATTGTTGACCACGGTCGTAGAAGTTGTAGACCTACACACAGCATCGAGTAGATCGAGTAAGGTTTTCGTAAGCTCCTCGATAGGTATTGGTACATTAGAATGAACGGATTTGAATGAAAACGTGCGTTGAATTCCTGTGTAAAGAGCGATCAGGTACGTGAAATACATCTGCTACTGTTACATTTCATGAGTAAAATGTAATGTTTTACATTTGATTTGTGTTAATTTTGTGGTCAAACAATTGTTTATGTGGACAAACCTAACGAACTAACCTGAAAATACTGCCACATGTATTGTATATTTCTGCTTATGTACGTCACTGACGATGTGCAATTGTTGTAACATTTAAAGGCATTACCAAAAATAAACATGTATGGGTAACTTCACGGATATTTTTTTTGTTTTTACTTGACACCTTTAAAGTTTAAGTAATAGTAGATTATTTGATCACAACAAACTGAAGTTGCAAGTGCATGCGACAGTGCAAGCAAACATCTGTAAACTAAAATAAAAAATAATATAATACATGTAATCATTATTACAATTATTTCTTGTTGCCTTCAATTTGGTTCTGCACTATCAGATCATAAAGCAGTAAATTTTATGTTTCAAATAGTAGACTATCAAAAAAAAAAAAAACTCACCTTCCGTGGTAGGGGCTACCTTCGTAATTAGGACAAATTTAATATCAGTGTTATCATCATTGTTGCCAATCGCAATACTTTAAAAAATAATTTTTCTTGTAGACCACACAGGAAAAATTTACACGCACAACCTAAATGGAAATTATGTATAAAAATAAAGCGTAAGTAATAATAAACAAACATGGGTAAGCCTAATTGCCCATTTCAGTAGCCTACACTTTAATGCCAGGAAAATACAGAGGCCTTTTATTTTGGCAATGTGTAGGCCTACATTTTTTCAACTGACAGGCACAAAATTTCAAATGAACTTGATATTAAATGGTACAACTTATTCGCTTAAAAAATCATTAAACACGGACTCTTTCGTACAAAGAGAATTTGAGTCGGCAGACTTAAAAAAAAAAAAAAAAAATCACGTTTATGTAGTATAGAATACAGGCATTCAACAATAATCGTGTTTACCCACAAAATCGGTTCAAATTAATAGTAGGTAACGTTTTTTTTTTTCGGTAGTACGTTCTTCTGGACGGATTACATGCTTTTTCTAGACATACCAAGCCCAGCTGCCGAGCGGTCGTTCCAGTTCCCGTCTTCCGAAACACGTTTTAATATTCCTTTGTCGTTGGCGATTACCGGCCGGGTTTTTTAATCCCCGCGTTGCGATGTATTAAATATACTCACCGAACATTAAAATAACACCTTATAATAATCACAAACACACACGAAAAGCTTCCACGCTCCCAACGTGGGCGTGGCTATGCACTTTTTTGGTTGCTACTGCAGGTCGACAGGTGCGGTTGCTTGTAAAATAGTTATATAAATGACGCAATCTAAACAGAATAAAATAGTTAACGGACTAACTCTGGATACGCAGAAGTGTTGTTATGTTAGGGTTCCTCCGAAATGATTAGTTATTTTTCACGTATAGTACACACTATTTTCAATGTCGGTGATGGAAGTTAATCGATTTGTTGTTCAGGGCTGCCAATATTGTGTCATCAGGCCATACAATTACGTCCTGTTGTTTTAAATGGTATGCTATTCTGTCACGTGTTAAACATTTTGGTAGCATCAGCTGTAAAAGTACAGAATTCTTATATGGATTGGACTTAAGATTCCAGAATACCCCTGATGTACAAATTCTTTGTTTTAAGGCGGTAATATTTTGTTTTAGAGTATATATCTAAAATGAATTTTTGAAGATACAATTTAATGTATATGTTCTTTAATATTTCAACCCTAAATTTTAATTCCTTGGTAAATGCAATTTGTAAACAGTGATAGAAAACAATTGGTATCAATTTTATCCTATCACTGTTTACAAATTCCATTTAACCCATAAAACAATTTTAGAGCAGAAAAATTAAGGAACACATACATTAAATTAGTGTATCAAACAAACATTTTCTATTTATACTCTAAAACAAATATTACGTCTTTAAAACAAAGAAATTTTGTACGTCAGTGGTGTACTGGTATCTTAATTAAGAACATTTGTTTTAGTAAATCTATGAACTGTTTTAAACATTAATTTGCATACTGCCCAGGCTTTAAAGTTAGCAGTAGGAGTGTTTATGGTACGGAAGGAAATATGTCGCCGTGTTAATGGCGTCGAAGTATCGCTGGAAGAGTGCTGATGGCATGGGACAAAGCAGAGCGCTAATACCCTGGGCTTAGCGGTGCATCCACAAGGCAGGCTGATGACGGAAGTGGGCGAGGAGTGGGAAATAAGCGGCAGTCGAGTGGGCCCACATCTCACAGTTGCTAATGACGTACGTGGCGGGAGACCGCGGTGTCTTTCAGCGCCTAATGATCCACGCCTGAGTCCTCAGAGGCTTGCTGTGTTAGATGGTTGGCAGCCGCCCACGGCACCTGTGAAGAGTTGCAGTCGACAAACCCACGCCTCGGCAAAGTTCAGTGTTAAGAGTTACTGACTAATCACGGTCCTAAGTTGCACAGCTTCCTGTTTAACGAGTCGCCCCACCTGCGCATCAAGTGTCTTGCAGCGAACTGCATCTGTTCCTTTCTTAACGAAACTTTTAAACGGCCATTGAGCAGCGTACCGAGCTACTGTCGTTATTCTAACAATGCTCAACTCACATAAGTTATATCTTCTTAGGAATATAATTCAAAGTGACTGGATTTATTTGCTTGGACATACGCAACAGCGAAATAATTGACTGTCAAAAGAAAACTAAAAATAAGACAAGAAAACATCAATAAGCAGAGTATGTTTTAGTCATCAGGATACATACACAACATGAAATTATAAAACTGGAATCAGGTTAGATAAAACAAGGAACAACCAGAAATTAAATGAAATAACAATATTCTAAAAATGAAACCTAAGTTGACATGTGACACAACCATTAGACGAAACAAAAATGCAATAGATATCAGATACTTAACAGAAATATAGCAAACGACTGAATGATGAGACGAAACAAAACACAAATATATCAGACACAAACAGAAAAAACAACAAACGACACCAAACGATGAGACGAAACAGAACACAGTAGTTTTCCATGACAGTCTGGTTGTTCCTTGTTTTATTTGACCCGATTCCAGTTTTGTAATTTCATGTTGTGTACGTATCCTGACGACTAAAACATATACTCTGCTTAATGATGTTTTTTTTGTCTCATTTTTAGTTTTCTTTTGACAGTCATTTATTCCGCAATGGAGTATGTCTAAGGAAATAAATCCAGTCATCACTCCCATTGCACAGTTTTTTCAAACATCATAGCATTCAAAGTAATATACACGTGGGTATACCCATTTCAGGTGTACCGCTACTCCTATTTTCCTGCAGCCGGAAATGCCGAAATGGGTGGTGTAACGGTCATTTCAGGTAATAAAATCATGGCCCTGCGTCTATTAGAAAGCTTAGGCGTGAACAATGCACATACAACGTTTATTGTAAAACAATGTTAAATGATAGGGTCAGCGCAGAGTGTCTCATAGAGTCGAGTTGTCGACGGGAAGACTGCACGCTAGTTCGTTGACTTCCGCCTGGAGGCTAAGGTGTGAGTTACACAAGAAAAAAATACTTCATGTGCCACGCGACAGTACGACTCACGCCAGGTCCACTAACTCTTTATGGACGTGGTCTACCGCAATTTTCATCACCATTTGTTTTGTTCTTATTTGTACCAGATATTTTTTCTTATTTTATACACAAAATGTGACTAAATTTGGCTCTTATGAAATTTTTTTATCTCTCATAGTTTTCGCGTAATGGCTTGTTAAAGTCATATTTTGCATGTTTCCGTTTTAACGACTACACTAAAACAAACTGATATACCATACTCAAAAAATCACAGTGTATAAATACATTACAGGCTACAATGACATGCTCATTAAATTAAAGAATAAATATTATTTTTATTAAAAAAAAAGCTGAAACTAAAATAAACATTTTAAAAAATTCTGTATTTTTTTTAAATACAAATAATTTTTATTCTTTAATTTTACGAGCATATCATTGTAACCTGCAATGTCTTTATCCACTGTGATTTTTTTTAGTTTGGTATGTCAGTTGGTTTTAGTGTAGTCGTTAAAACGGAAACATGCAAAATATGACTTTAACAAGCCATTACGCGAAAACTGTGAGAGATAAAAAAATTTCTTAAGAGCCAAATTTAGTCACATTTTGTGTATAAAATACGAAAAAAAAAATATCTGGTACAAATATAAAATAAAATAATGATGACGAAAATTGCAGTAGACCGCGCCCTTAAGGGCGTTCAAGTAGCGAAAAATCATAATGTTATATTTGTATGAAATAGTGTTAGTTTTGTAGACATTACTTAAGAGTAAATTTATCACTAACGAAAAAAAAAATTAGCTCAGCTAGTTTTCTCGTAATGGCACTTCAAAGTCAAAATTTGCATATTTTTACTTCATACAAAACTTGAAAACCAGTAAATATATTGAAATGGAAAAAATTACATTAAAACTATACGTAATTGTCTACGGCTTGAAGCATATAAAAACCTATTATAAAATATTTCTGTGTTTAAAATAAATTTCTAGAAGTAACAAAAAAAAATTTCAAATTTTGAAATTTTTTATTTAACATAAAAATGTTTTATAATGGGTCTTATATGCTACAAGCCATAAACAGTGACGCGTACTTTTGATGTGATTTTTTCCATTTAATTATGTTAACTGGTTTTCAGGTTTTGTATGAAGTAAAAATATGCAAATTTTAACTTTGAAGTGCCATTACGGGAACTGGCTGAGCTAATTTTTTTTTCGTTAGAAGTTTGTGTTCCCTCAAGTAGTGTGTACTAAACAAACACTATTTCATACAAATATAAAATTGTAATTTTTCACCACTTAAACAACCTTAAGGTCACTAGCTACTTCGGAGCCCTGGTGCGAGCAAGGGTAGGGATGTACTTCTTAAATGTATTAACGGTGGCTCAGTTCGTGTTAAAACTACATATCTGCCACATCTGAATATTTTCTTTATATGATGCAGCTCGCATTGCTGTAGTATTTATTAGATTGTTTATTCTTTCAATACCTGAAAACTGTGACCAAATAAATATTTTCATTCTCAACAAACACGATGAAATCAATTTTTTTTTAGCTTTTTCCTACTTTTTACTACATTTTTATTCCTAGCAACGTTCTCCTTTTCTTAACGTAGTAGTACCTATCTTTTCTTCCGAAAGCCATAACGACGAAAATGACTGAGATACGTAAAATATAATTTATCACGTAAGTTCCTAACGTTGCTCCTATACAAGGTTTCTAAAGTAAGCTGTGCCTTCGAATTTATATTATTACGAAATGAACCTTTTTAATATGTCCCAATGAATTAAAATATTTTATGAAGCTTATAAGACACTATGACTTTCGGGCTCTACATACAACACGGTTAAAAAGCAAATTTTTTAGATTACCGTACGTGGGAAAATACCAACCAGTTTCGCATTACAAAATAAGGTTAAATCAAGTACTCTTCCCTGCCAAGGTATATTTGCCAGTCATGTGACCAGGTTTGTCTGATAAGCCAAGTTAAGTTTAATAACAAACAAACAATACTTTATGGGTTTCGTGACTTTTGACGTTTAAAAACTATACTCCAGTTACTGTTAAAACCTTTGAAGCTTACGTATTTTTCCTATCCAAGTTAACCGCTAGAAATAATTCAACCGCCGAAGAGACAAGTATGCTTTAGATGTCATACACAGAGTAGTTAGGATACAGAACCGAATTAAAATAGCCGGCAGGGCACAAAATTAATCACACACGCCAGGAAATGACTTCGCTGGCCAGCAACGTGGTTGAAACGCCTACCGCCAATCAGCGTAAAGCAGCTGTCCTGCTAGCCGGCAGCCAGGCAGGCCAATAGGAAACCTGCCGTAAATGTATGAGCTAAACAGACAGGGGGGCTGGTATCAATAACCTCCGGCATCCGATAAGTAGATAAGTTCGCCCGTATCAAATCGTTATACGAGGGTTATTATTTTATTTTCAACCTCCGATCGGCTGTAATAAAAAAGCGAATGAATTAGGACATTATTCAAATGTCAAAAGAAACGTACATTTGTGCACTATTGTTCCACATAATCACCGTGCAGATTGAGACATTTGTCTTACCGATGCACCAGCTTGCCAATACCCTCCTTACAGTCTGTATTTGGCACCGAGTGACTTCCACATTTTCCCCACGTTGAACAAGTGGCTTGGAGGACGACGCTTCAACACCCATGATGAACTGCAGGACACTGTCAAAACGTGGCTGAATAGGCAGGAGGCATCATTCTTTGCAGAGGGTATCGCCAAGCTGGTGCATCGGTACGGTAAATGCTTCAATCTGCACGGTGATTATGTGAAAAATAGTGTAAAGATGTACGTTTCTTTTGACATTAAAATAATTTCCTAATTCATTCCCGTTTTTTTATAACAGCCTATCGGAGGTTGAAAAAAAAACCCTCGAACGTATGTACTTTATTTAGTGTGTAGCTACATCCTACTTTTCTTAAATAATTTGATTTGGTAGTCACTCAAGTATCATATAACAACTAAAATTAGTAAAGCACTTGGTGCGAGTTCTGTGTCTTGCATTTAGAGGTGATACTGCGTTACACACTCCTGTCAGTGGCACCCTTAGTGTTTCATTGTGTTAGTTCTTCACACAAACACACACACAAACGCAATCCTTTATAGGGACCCACCGCAATATCATTTATGTAATTATATTATGTTCCATTTTTCCTACGTTTAGTATTCTTAAGGTAGGGGTAAGGAAGGAGCGAAAAAAATGTCGTCATCAACTCTTTTTGTCTATGTCTCGAGCTGTATTTAGGCTCTAATAAGGGGAGCTTGGAACAGCAAAATGCAGGGCAGGGGAGTGGAGGATCTAGAGATTCAACCGTGCAACGGCAACCTATGCTACGTATCACATATTTCAAATTTGGGAGAGAGAGCTGCCGGGATTCCAACACGAGTTGTTAGGTTTGGAGGACTAATAATTTGACCGAGTCACCATCGCGGTACCAAGTACGGATGGGTAGACAGTCAAAGAACTTAGCCTTATTACAGCGCTCGTAAACGAAATATTTTTAATTAAATGTAAGTAAACGTCCACAAAACGCACTAAAAATAAGTGTCATAGGTAGAGTCTCGATTTTATGGCGAAAATATTTCTGCAACTTTTGGTTTCAATGCGTCATTTGCACACATGCAGCTCTGCTACATCGTCTGTGATTGGATGATTTTACTCACACTTGCCTTGGAAAATAACAGACGTAAGGAGTCACAATAACATTATTCTGATTGGTGCAGTCAAATAAGAAACATGTCTGAACGAAGACGCGTTGTCAATAACCATGAAGCACAGCTATCGATGATAACGAGAGAAGCTAACACAAAGTGGGGAAAAACCTTTTCTCGACAAAATCGTGGCTATACTCATTTGTCACCACAAAATATTTTGTCATTGCAAATTTTTTTGTCACGATAACAAAAATAAAAAATGTTCCAAATATAGTTTTACAGTGACAACAAAAAATGTGTAACCACAACAAACATTATTGGTGAAATCCATATTGACAAAATATTTTATGGGCACCACAAAACCAATTGTATTGTGTGTAGGCTGGTAGGACTTCTCATCTTGTCGACAACGAATTCTTCTAAACCACTGAGTCAGAAAATCAGGAAACATAAAGGGAAAATGGTCTGTTGTGATCATCCATCATTTACGTGAAGTGATTTTTTTTTAAATTATGATAAATGGAAATCATCATGGCCAAGCACGTCATTGAACCCCTGATGAAAGCGATTCCAGTGTTTTACCACTACGCCAGCTCGCCCAGTCACAAAATGAACATGTAGTGATAGTTAAGAAAATCGTAACGTCCTCAGCGATGTAATCAGTGGCTCCTAGCTTCTATTCCATGATCCGCTGTCATTGAAGCTCCATGATATGATTATTATTTCCTTTCACCAGTATCAATTAATAATGTGCATGGGCCCTACACATAACAAGTTGAATTATTAATTTTTGTAGTTTGTGATAAAATAACAGACCGTAACCTCCATTACTTTGTTAACGTAATTGCGTTTGATAGTGAGTATTGCTTTTTCCTTTATTTGAAATTTCTTAAATATGTTTTTTATTCGTTATACGGCTTTACCGTGGGACCTGGTTTACTGTTCAAGGAGACAGATCATAATTAATTTATTTTTGGTTTAGCATTTATTTTAACGTTTTTTTGTGTTAGTAAATGACGTGTTATTTAATCATAATAATAATCATTTAGCTACAGTATTTATTTGCGTGCCAGTTCTTTAGTTAAACAGCACATATGCCTACCATAAACTGCGATAAAAGTCGAAATCATAGTAAAATTAGGAACTTGATACACAGTGACTTTAGTAAGCCGACTGATATGCACATAACGAATTCTTCTTAATTAAAATGTATTTCTAGCGTCGCCTCCTTGAAATATTCTGTGAAAATCTTCGTTTGGGTTGAGCATTTCCCGTAAATTCAGACGAACCAGCCTTCCAAGAGAAAATATCTGTCAAATGTAGTTTTGGGTTATTCATAGGTGCTGAGACATCAAGCAGATGATGGCCAATTAGCAGCGGTAATGGATTCTGTTTAAAGGCTCGGATGGCCTACTAACATTAACATTAATTTCAGCCTTAGGTAAATTATATATTGAATAATATCGACGCAGAAGGATGAGCAAAAAGCAAATACGCTCAAAAGACATTTTGACAAAATAATATCTTGGTCGTCGTAAATTTTCTTGTTGTAAGTTTGATAAACCCCATTTTTATATTTATAATTTTATATTTAAACGATTGAATTGTTCTGTAGGCATTATCACTTCATTATTATCGTATGGAAAATTGTCTAGTATGCATAGTAAGTTATTAAAATAACGGCATGTCAGAGTCAAGCTTCGCAAATTACTGCAGCATAAACCCAACGAAAACTAACATACTTATAGGAATGCAATAATTTATACTGAAGTTATACGTAACGGGCTACATACATAACGTTAATGTTATGAAATCATGAAACAACTTATCTTGTAATTATTTACTTGATCAGAAATCACATTTAAATCATATAATTTTTTAATTTTTTAATGCAACTGTTTTTTGCATTATGCTGTATAAAAAGTTTAATGCTAGTGAATTTTGTTAAGAGACCTGGCGCGTGGACATGCTGTAGCGGGGTATGGGTATGGCAGTTTATCTACGAAAGAAGACAATTTTTTTTTCTGACGAGCCCCCATATCCCGCCACATCAGCGTGTACCCCGTCTCAGTCTGTGGGTACTCCGGCATGCATTAGTCGCTAATAACGAAGGAGGTAGGGATAGAGTGTGTCTCAAGGCTAGGCCTCATACACTTGGTTGGCTGTTAGTTAGAGAAGAGGAGGTATGCATCGCGGCAGAGCAGGGTTGTTTAGAGGATATGGCCGAAATTGGGGCCATATCCACACCCCGAAGTGAGCAAGAGTATAGATGGGAAGGGCACAGAAAAAACAGTACTATAGATTAGGGAACTGGGAAAACCTGTGCGACAGACACGCGCAGGGAAATTCTGCTTGTTAGTAATGACAGGGCTCTGGAATAGAGGAATTAAATTAAGAAAAACATGCGTGAGAATTTGGGAAATGAGATGGCTGATGACATGAGATGGGATTGTCCGGCAGGCCCGGTTAATCAGAGTGGGAGCTCAGCGAGCTGTGGGTCGCCAATAGGGCCTGAGCGCCCCTGGCGATATTTGTGCAGTACTAGCGAAAAACTAGTCTGCCCATAGTAAAAACCTGAAACATAAATAAAGACATAGATTAATAATTACAATGTGCTAGCTCATAGGCAAGCCTTTGAGCTAGCTGATGTTGGTAGGTATTATCCTGAAACACGTTAGTATAGTTATCTATAACTAAGTGATTGAGGTAATTGGTTTACAATTTGACAGTTAGGAATTACACAATAAATTTATTGGTAATTTTATTCATCAGTGTAGCTGTGGATTAGCTGTCACTGGCCTGCTGTTACTATGAATTTAATTTAATAAATTTAATAAAATCATAAGTGGCAGGCATTGGGCCTTTGTTGCGTGGCCTAAGTGCACGTTTTGGTGGAGCCCTGGGGAGCTTCCTTACATCTCCGACAGTTTCGCACTGGCCCCTCACCACTCCTCCTCGGCTAGGCCACGAAGACATCTCTGCCTATGGACATTTACCGCATACGTACTTATTCGTACGGAAAAGACTACTGCGATACCCCAGAGCGTATCCAGTCACCACTTAGGTGTTCCAAGTTGCCCCTGAGACTGCCTGGGACTCTGACAGGCAGGAGGAGGAAGCGCAACATGCAGCAGCAGTTGCGGTCCGGATCTAATAATGCAATGTTCTGGTTATTGCATTCTTGGCTAACTGGTCGTTGTGTAACCTCGACGCTGTTGGTAGTCTAGGTTATTTTCCTACTTGAATTAGCAATTATACATCATTTAATTATTATTACTACTACAATACATATACAATTAAATTAATCAATTAAAAGACTTTTAGTGGGTTTTGGTTTATGCTGCAGTACGATTTTTCAAAAAATGCTGGGTGTATATCTCCCGTTCCGGAACGATGGGAAAATTCCGCATAAGTCTCATCGCCGAGGCGCTGTGATTGGCCGGAAAACCGGCCAATCGCGGCCAGGCTCGAGAGAGCAATTGAGAGCCTGAGAGAGGATTTATATCACTACAATTAATACGTAAATAATGATTATTATTAATATATCTTATTGCTAGAGTATACTTTAAACTGTGTCTCTATGAATTTAAAAATGCCGGACGCCAATTAAAAACATGATTTCCAAGCTCCTCAAAAGTGCTTAAAAATTACTTTTGCACGTTGCTGTAGCTGAAAAATGTCAACAGTGGTATCCCAGAGTTCTCGGTTTTACAATACTAAAATAAATCGGAGAAAACAATTATTAACAGATGTAACGATAGTGACAGGAGTGCAAAAAGAACTACATACAGAAATGAGGTATTATATAATTAAGTTTTTCCATTTATTAAGGTGGGCGATATTCTCAAATATCTTCATATTTTATAAACATTACACGTGAGAAGAACAATAATCAGGTACACAGCTGCCAACAAGGCAAAAATAAAACACATAAAAAATACATAAATGTATTCTAAGTACCAGATAAAAAAAAATCCCAAGTTCAACAAATAAATAGAAAATATGAATTAACTTCTCCAAGAAGTTACATATATCCCAAATACATATATATTGACTTCAAGTTTACTAATAAATAACAGGATCATCTATACAAAAACAACTAGCAAAAGATACTGTTACTAGCCCAAAACGAGAAGACACACCCAACATGGGTATAATACAATCTGAGATAACACTGCAACATTCCCCAGAAAGTTAAAGACACATAAGCTGGGGCGAGTAACCAAGTTTACGGCCCCGTGAAAATGAGACAACTCTCTCATAAATTTGAGTAACCGCAATCATCAATCCAATATCACATGGAACCTTCCTCGGGCATAGTAACAGTCATAAAATAGAAATAATTACATAACTAAAGCAATCTAAGTCATCCTAACGCTAAGCCATCACTGGGCTCTCCTAAAGCCCGGCCATCTCTGTCTTCCCCCGCATCTGGCACCAGTATATATAGGCCTACAAGCCCTTGCCACCTCCTCTGGTTTTTTTGACCAACGTATAAACATATCTAAGTTCTTGGAGAAGGTCGTCGAAATTGCAGCGCCAAGACGGACATGCGGTGACACCAAGAAACACCGCTGCAGTTGGCAGCCTGGAGAGCGTCGCTCCCATCACTTGATGTCAAAGGGGCTCACCAAATCAGCAAACAGGCGGGCATTCAAGATAGCCCCTGACTTCGACAATCTTCGGCAAGCTTCGGCACGGTGTTCAGCTGATTACGCCAAGCCAATGAACGCCGGACGCACCGACGTCATCACCAGCAAACAATTTGGCAAAGGCGAAGAGTACAGCAGCAAATGCGCCCCGCGTCATTTCGCTGCGCGAGGACTCGAAGTCAAGACGAAGGGGAAACAGGGCCGCCCAGCTGGTATCGCCATCGTTCCTCGCCAGGAAACTTCGCCATGTTTCAGCCATGCATGCAACAACAAGGTAGGAAAATCCAAGTACACAAATTCCTTCTCAATCGATGCAAATGCAGGACACGGTCTTCACAGTTCTCAAAGTAGAAAATAGCAGACGGAAAAAAAAATGGGTCGAGATTTGATGAGACACACGTCTCACCGTAATCGGCTAACCAAATCATATAAACCTGCATTGGACTTTACTACATACATTCCACAAATAACATAACAGGGTCATCACTTGAAGTTCCGTCGAAAAACATTTCCTGCGATAACACTGTACGCTAGTTTAGTACTTCGCACATAGAGGCGATGAGGTGTTGGACGGGCGTGTTGTATTCGACTTATCGCCTTCTTCGTTTCCATACCTCGAACGTAAAAAAAAACTAGCGTCCACTAACTCTTAAGGGCGCTGCCTAGCTGCAGTATTTCTCGCGTCCAAGGCCGAGAGGCACCTGAGCCATAAGGGCTACCGGCGACGCGCACCAGATACATCACTATCGTAACGTGCAAGGCAATTAACTGGCTATCAGTTAGCTGCGTCGTCGGCTCGTCTCTTGCGTCTTTTAGAGGTGACCCTATCATTGCACGACGTAATGTTGAATATAAGGACATTCTACGTGTTTTGGATGTAACTGTGACGAAGAAGTACTCATATTTAAAAAAAAAAGCAGTGAAAATGCCCTTTTTGGCACTTTTCACTCCCACAAGTGAAACCTTAATACTTAGTTAAAATCTGCAACTACTTGTCAAACACAAAATCATTCTCGAATACTATTCCCGAGCAGAAGAAAAATATGACGTGTTACACTGCAGTTAAGTGACAGTTATACAGTTCTATGGTTGGCTTCCAGGACATACTGTTATTCTCAATACCGTCACCAATACGGTACACAGAGGGTTCGTGATAAAGTGAGCACTTCTGAGAACCACTTTGCCTAGAATAATAATTTTAAAATATCAATTATTATGATTCCAGATGTTAACTTTTAAGTATGGTATAATCGTTACACTTTGACTATTAATTAGGTATCATTTTTTACATTAAGAAGTGGCAGGAAACTATAAGTAATCTGAAAAGGAAGAGAAACTAGGTTTTCTATAGTCCTCACATTATCCCGGACTAACTACACAAATTTAAAAGGGTGTTTTATGAAACTGAAGTTTATTCGTGTACGAACTGCGAACACTTTACGTTTTCCACTTAGTTTAAGTATGAAAATCACATTTGTATAGTTATGAACAAGGAGTTTATATATAACCTCCTTGGTTATGAAAACAACAATAGTATAAAAGCAAAACATGTTTGCTTTAAGATGTGACAAGATTGCGCATCGTTAGACGAGGTAGAAGCTGAAGAATAGTTCGGCAATCAGTTGTCGTTACGTTACCGTCGAGTAGTGTAGGTCACCAATGTTATATACGTAACACATTTAATGTGCCCTCGAACGTCTTCAAGTTATTGATGGAAGAACACTATAATTACCAACAAACACACACAAACAGCCCAATGACGAAGAAAACACAGTGGCAGACAGACAACAGCACAGAAAACAATAAACAAAATAATTTTCAATATGAAAAACTTTACGAAGAAGCCGACTATGATGTACACCTGGGCTGTATCAGGCCTAGCAGGGGTGATCGGGTTAACCTCCTTCCACACAAGTTGAACTACGGCAAGGGGAGGGGACTTACGATTAAGTAATAAAATTTAATGAATAGACAAACTAATACAATCAGATAGAACAGAAAACAACACACAGACAAGCACACGACACGGAGCCAATAATGTGTATTACAAAAAAAAAAGTTATACAATTTAAGGATCCTAACTACAATTCAGAGTGTGCGATGATAGCACGGTCTGACGAATTGACTTAGATTGTAGGAAAAAGTGTATAAGTTTTAAAATTTAACAGGTTTGCAATTTGGTTTCAATTTAAAACTAGTCTGCAGACTGTATAATTTGCTTGAGGTTGCAATGTTGACAGGTCGTAGGCTAGGTTCAAAAACATTTAGAGCAATATTATGTATGAATTAAGAAAAGTGAACAGTATTTGATATAATTTTGAGAAGAAAAAAAGCGTCAAGCATATTATTTTTCTCTCTAATACAAAAAAAAAGAGATTTCGATATGATATTTGCCGTATGTATATAATATACCGCTTAGTATTATTTTAATTTTTATTTCGCAGCGTTATTGATGGTAAGGTCATTTTAATTGATGGAGCAGTATTCAAATTTGGGTAAAGTAAGGGAGCTTTTCGTCTCGTCGAAAGCGAGGTCATTAGAGACGGTGAGAAGACACAACTTGTTACAATGACAGGAGCTGTAAGAGGTTTAGGCCATGACCTTTGTTTAGGAACAACACCAACATTCGCCTGGAGTGATTTTTGGAAAAAATAAAATGCCGAAGTCAGTATTTCCGGAGTCGGGGATCGAACCCGGATCCTCCTGAATGGGATTTCAACGTGTTACGCTCCACTTCACATTTGCGGCGAACTAAGATCTGCTAATAGAGGAATCTGGGTTTGAGGCAGCATAAGTGATGACATTTAAGAAACCTAACACTTCTAACGCTGAAGTAATAGTAAACATAGTTCTTATAAAGATAATACCGTGGTCTCCGCCATAATGACACTTTTTGAGATTGTGTTATCCTGTTTACATTAAAAGTTGAAAAGATTATCTTTCTACTGAAGGTTAAAAAATGAGTTTTATTAAAGTAAGCTTCATTTTGTTCTTGTAGAGACCTGAAAAATTCGCGTTATCTTCTGACACAAGCTAGAATTCCATCAACTGTATGTTCGTGTCACTTCCGCAACTGGCCCTTAACTTATTTGATACGTCGAGTAAGTCGCTGATCCAATAATAACAATATAACTAAATGCAGGCCCATTTCACAGTGTCAGCGAGCAGCTAATGAAGAGCTATTCTATTGTGTGCTTGAGTGCACATATATTCTTAGAGGCTAGGCTACAGGTCGGCGAACCCGCGAATTTTTCCGGTATCTAGTCACAGGTGTACCAGACTTAAAAATGAAATGATACCTTCCTGTGAAAGTCAAAATTCTATAAGATGTGTGTTGTTAAGTGAGATTTTCCTGCCATTGGCAAAGAGTATTTTATGCGAGAG
This sequence comes from Medauroidea extradentata, assembly GCA_003012365.1. Taxonomy (NCBI): domain Eukaryota; kingdom Metazoa; phylum Arthropoda; class Insecta; order Phasmatodea; family Phasmatidae; genus Medauroidea; species Medauroidea extradentata. The sequence continues at coordinate 3,789 of PNEQ01085867.1, read as the reverse complement.
GTTGGATTCATGTGATATGTCATCGACACGGTCGTAGAAGAACAGGTCTGGACACTCGCCTGGAAACTTCACCGCCTTGTTGTTTGGCTGCAGTCCACCATGTTACCGAGAGTATTATGTTTTATTGGCGCTGCAGTTAGGGTGGCCGGACTCAAACTCCGCCCACTTCCTTCCCACTAAGATAAACAATTTATCAAAATGTATTTTTTTATCAATTTATGAAATACTTCCTTCGCTCACAAATTTAAGAAAAGGCTCCAGCAATCTTTATTTACTTTATAAATTTAACAATGGAAAAAGGTGGGCGGAGTTTTGAGTCCGACCGCCTGGATTACAGCGCCAAAAAGGACGACATTATCGGTAACTTGACGAACTACAGCCAAACAACAAGGGGATCAAGCAAAAACATTGGTAGATAGGCGAGTGTCCAGACCTGTTCTTCTACGACCGTGGTCGTCGATGATTATCAATAACAAATGAGATATTGATGACCATTCGCAGCAGTTGTCTGGAGGCTGCAATAAACGTTTTCTAACGTGATGATAATGGTACAAAATATTACGTTTTAGAACGTCGTATTGTTTACATGATTACGGAACGAACTTAATGATATGTATATTTTTATGTGTCATTGATTCATTTTATTGTGGCAGAGAGGTTAGTATTTATTTGGAAAAATAATACGATACATTTATAACAGATTTCGTATTAATGATATTTAATCGTATTGTTGTAAAATGTACATGTTTAGTAAGTTAAGCACGTGATTTATTAGTGTTTGGGTGGCTGTAGCCAGAGGTAGGCATTTTATAATGAAACTATTTAAGTGGTTAAGTTAAGGGTCAGGGTTACGTTTAAATGATATAAGTTAATCTAATTATGGTGGCTTTACTCTACATAAATTAGTTACAAATACTACACGGTTGTACTACATAGTTTAGGTTGGAAGGGAGCGGCTTTTTAAATAATTACTTGTTGTACTCTATGATGGGTGACCCTTTGGACACCTTAGACCTCACCGTTAGCATGATGCCGGAGGCTGATGATAATTGTGTCACGTCGTAGGTCTCGACCCAGGACCATCCTGGTGAGGTGGTGACGGCTGGAAGGCTTGAAGGAGACAGACCCCGATTCATCCGATACATTGCGTTATATTGACACACTTCAGTGTCGGTGGGGAGAATCGCTGAGGCCCTTGTCTTGTGCAACCCCTGACCTGATTGCACTGCCGTCGTCGACAGCCCGTCCTCCAGGCGAGGTTCTTGGTAATCATAACAGTATATAGCGAAATTATCTTTGCGGTAATAAAAGATGACACTTTAATGTGATATATTTCATAGTTACCAACATTTAAATGTTGTTTGACCGATTTATAATGATAGTCATGCAGTATAAGAAATTAATTACTACACACCTGAGACTTCAACAGAAATGAAATACATAGGAATATGTAAGCTCACATTTATTAATTTATCCTATAGGGAAATCTTAATTATTACGCTAAATTGCATTAAAAATGGAATATACCAGACGCGTTCTTAACATTGCACTGATTTCGTTTGTATTAGAGAGGAAAAACTTCGTTTTATAGAAGCTAACGTTATGCAGTTGCGGCTTCAGTTTGATTGCGAATGATATGTATATTAAAATATGCTTGTAAAACCTGCAGAACTTGCAGCTGTGATACGATTGCTGTAGCTGTAAATACGGTCTCATCACAGAATATGTATTTCATAAAGGACGAGACTGAATGCTCCTTCAGCATAACGTCGACAAAATGCGGATTTGTTAATGTAGTGCTATTTTTATATTGAATAACAAAATAATGTATACTTACTGGTAAAATATTTTTCGTTCAGGCACTACAAAAACAAGCTTATATTTCTATTACATAATTTATTACAACTAATGAGATTAATTTTTATAAAATGACTACTTTCTATGAATTATTAATTACATACGTGTCAAGTCGTATTTTTTAAATTGATTTGCTCTTATAATATTTCTGTGCTTATTATGCCAAAATTTTAAAATCGCGTTAAAATAGAATTCTGAAATTTAAAAGCAATTCATTAGAAGCACATACAAATTGTCTGTGAATAAACACAAATTGTTCCGTGATTGTTTGTTACGAGCTATTTCCTGTACCTTATATGGGAATAATTTACAGCGCTCACTTAATTATGAAAATAAAAATTCAAAACAATTGCATAGTTACAATGTCGTTTTGAAGGAAAACTGAACTATTGTTATTAACTTTAAATGTTTTGGCCCCAATCACAGCGTCGGCTACTACTTCGTTTATCCCCAGTCCCAAACTCAAAAATGCGATATTCTCTACCGAAATGTTGAGTGTATTAGCATCTGTATCTCCATATTCATGTGTAGTTGGTACATGGCTAACTTTTGGTTAAGCTGCACCGTAACTTCTTTCAGCCACCTCAGATTCCATCAGCCCATGTTAAATTGACGTTGTTGTAGGTTTGGTTATAGGTGATACACGTAGGTTTACGAGATGTAACATGCACACAGGTGCGTTCATAACAACATTGTTGTCACTCATGTTTGTCCTTGTGCATGTATAAACAAATATTAACTGAAGTACCGTGGAGTTTGCTTCCTACACTGACGTTGAATACCTCAGTGGCTAAAAATATAAAAAACGCGTATTAAATAAATTCAATTTTATTATTTTTTTCGTTCATGTATTATATTACTAACTAAATTTGTTAATTTCGGTTCATCTCGCCAGTTGTTAAGTAAGTGCATTTATATTATCAATTTTTAAACACAAGTTGACTAAAAATTTGTTTGTAAATATGTTTATATAAATATAAGTAAAAACATTCGATGTAATAAATCAGCATTTACATGGCTTGAATACCTGCTTTAAGTTTAAGGTCATGTGTAAATTTTAACGCTATTATTCAAGATATTTTAAAACCATCACATAGATAGGCCTATTTTCGAAAATAATATCCTCTATGAAGCCAAATTTATTTAAATAAAAATATTATGTATTTCTACTCTGGCTAGTTGTCGACTAGAAAAACTGATTTTGTAAACTCAATATTTCGCAAAAATTAAATAATTCCTGTTTGAAATCTTGAGGCTTCGTAGAAACACCTGTTTTAAACTTATCTGTATGACTCTTTAAAGATATATGCTGCCTTTTATATTAAAATATAATATTCACAACGTAACATGTTTTACAAAATATTAAAGTTACTTAAATGCGTAATTCAGAATTTCTCAACTCTACAGCTCCACAAATATTTGTAAAATTATATTGGTACGTATTATTTACTTTTTATGAGCTACCACAATAAAAAATCAAAATATTATTTCATGTTTAACGTTGAAACACGCCTTTACTTTCAAACTATTTAAATTAAAATTTTCTTTCTTATAAATTAAATTTTTCTAAAAATCTTAAATGTTATTATTGTATACTCTTTCATTAGTATTGTATGTTGCTGTGCAGCTTCTCACCCCTTCTCCTATGCTAATTGCAATTTTAACATGGGTGAGAGGTGAAGGTGCGTGTTCAGGGGACTCTACAGAAATATGTTTGGAGGTTGGTACAATACTGTTGCGTGCCATGTTCCTGGAGGCCAGTGGTCGGCGGCTGTTTCGTAACACCTTGAGGGCTGGCCGATGACTCAAAGCCCGAGTGGCTCATAGTGGGAAAACCGCCGAACCTACGTCATAGATACCTGTCCCAACTGCGTCTTAACCCTTCGAGGGCGGCCGACGTGACAGCCAGCACATCCGAAACATGATGAAATA
>PNEQ01085866.1:0-30450 GCA_003012365.1 Medauroidea extradentata | reverse complement strand
CAAAAATCACGTCTCTATATAAAAAACTATGGGATCGATATATATCGAATGTGAGTCGAAAACTCATATTACCCCATTTTTAACCAGTTTAGGGCTGAATTCGGAAAATATATTTTAAATGGTACTTGGGATACTTACAAAAGCACCAATTTAAAGCAAAGAGTACTTCGATATCTCGATTGATTCGATAGATATGGAATGATAATCAAAAACACATTTCATGTATTTTCACCCCTTTAAATAAATAATTTCGAAACGATTTTGAGTCCTGCCATAGACATTTGTAAAAGTAACCAATTAAAGTTAAAATCACGACGATAGCCAATTGTGTTTCAAAGATAAAGACGATTCATTAAAAACACATTTTGCCCCTTTTTACTGCCTGGGGGTCGAATTTCAAAAAACCGTAAAACTACTTTTTGGGTATTTACGTAAGCAATATTTTGAAGTGAATATCAACTCTCTATCCCGAAGGGTTCGATAGATATCAATAGTTGATTGGAAACACATTTAACGTCTTTTCAGCCCCTTAAAAGTTGAACTTCTAAAAATCCTTAAATTGGCTAATATGCATTTTTACGAGTGTCCTATTAAAGTAAAAATCACGATGATAGGCCGTCGGGTTCGAGCTCTATCGACGTTTCTTCGGAAACACATTTCACCCCTTTTCACCCCCTTAAAGGTCGAATTTCGAAAAATCCCTTCTTAGTGCTCGCCTACGACCTGAAGGGAACCACCACAAAAAATTTCACAATTCTAGGTCCAGTGGTTTGGGCTGCAGTTTGATATGTCAGTCAGTCAGTCAATCAGTCACCTTTCATTTTTATATATATAGATGGGTATATACCTATTTAACAGGCATGAGTGCAGAGGAGTATTAGTATCTCCTTTCAGGGTATATCTGTATGTGACATTTGTATGTGAAGAAGGCTTTGGCCGCTAGATTAAGCAATTAAATAAATAGAGGTTTGGGATACTCACCTGATGGTATGTCTTGATAACTTACATAATAATTTTTTTGATTTGTATATTGGTTTTAAACATCTGTATTATATGTTTTATTTGTACAGTTGTATAACAATATGAAATACAATGGAACCTGTTTGTATTGAACCCAGATATAGTGAATGTCCGCATCTATGGAACACATTCTGCGGTCGTATTTTTTATTTTTTCCTGCATTTCAAGACCACGTCCAATGAATGTCTGCTTGCAATGAAATTTTTTCAGTCCGGTAAGAAACTATGGATAGAGGTTCCACTGTATGTTCACAAAACTTACTTTATCGTACAAAAACTTTGGGGATGTTTGATTGAAACAATTACTTGTGATCTCCTGTGCATCCACAATATATATTTTCTTGTCTTCAAGATACCTATGCATAAAAGAACAAAAAAATGTTACGTAATGCTTGTTCAAACTGTGTCTATCATCCAAAAGTAGGAAAACCATTGAAATGTTAGTCATCTTGCTTGTTTTTGGTGCAATTCCTGCAAGATACATATACTGTATATTTTAACTACAGTAGTTTGTTTATTTAGATTTTTTACATTACTCACAATCTCCACTGTTAAAAAGATAATACAGCCATTGTAGGACCACATGAGCTATGAAATATTCTCTATTCAGTATAAAAATTTCTCTGGAAATTATTTTTGCTTGCTTGTACATTGTGAAGTTGTAGGCAGTTCCCTCTACCTTACTTAAATTTGTATAAAGTATATATATTTTTCTATTTTAATTTAAATCTTTACTTACAGGCTATGTGCTTTATTATGATAGAACAGAATTCAGTAACGTAGTAATTGGGAACATGAGTAATTTAAATTCAGTTTTTCAAAATTTAAATGTAAAACACAGTCAAGAATTTTAGAGTAATGTTTTTTGTTTTTTTTCCGGGCTTGTTTGGTTTCAAATTAACCACAGTGGAATTTAATTATTTTTGTTGACATAACTTTTTCTTGTATTTTTTCTATTTTTTGAGTTTTGGCAATTTTTAGTAATTTATTAAATTTTCCTGGTAAAGTGAGTAATTTTCTTGTGTTGCAAGCTTCCCCAGGTTGTAGGATTTCTGGTGCCGACATTGTGGTTGGTCTCTTGTTACATAGAATTTCTTCATGACGTAGGTTGTTGGCACACATAGGTCAGCCGTTTCAGGGGGTTGGTTAGGATACTGCGCTGCGTAAGTAGTTCTGCTGATGTGCATCTTTCGTTCCCAATTAATGTACTTGTGCCTTTATTCATTATTATTTTGATGTAAAAACTATAAGTTCAATATTTGAAACCTTTCATTATACATTTAAATGTAATTTTACTGTTTTTGGTAAGTTTGGATTCTGTTGTATCTCTCGCGCTAGGGATACTGTAGCTACCATGTCGTTCCTGTGGTCAGTCAGTCACGAGACATCGAGAGTCACAAGTGTGCAGTTACGCACAAGTGGTCAAAATCACGAGTCGAGAGTCGCAAATTGCCAGTCACGAGATGTCAGTCAGAGTCAGGAGACAAAAGTTTCGAGAGTTGGTCGTAAACAAAATGTAACATTGAACAGTCATGTAGTGATGGCGGAGGAGGAGGGAAGAGGTGTACAGGTCGCGAGAGTGCAGCGGGGCTGGCTCTGGGAACAGTGCAGAGGCCCACTAAAGGGTCGTTAGTTTTTATTTTTATATATTCTGAGGTGGCGGATATTTCAGTTTAGTGCCACGACTCTGGTCCCATGACCAAAGCTACACTTTAAATATTTATTCTGTTAAAGTAGGCAACGGTCTTTTGTTTTTGTGCTAAGTTCAAAATTGGACATGGCAGCTGACTGGACTCCATCTCACAAACTTCCGCCACTTTTGTAAACATTGATAAAAATAAACACATGGGTATTTGATGCTTATTGTAATAAACCGACAGTTGCCAGTTTACGTGAGTTTTATTGAATAAAACCAGAGTGAAATTTTTCCCCCCACCTAACAACCAATCATCTATCCGGAGCTCTACATTTTACACAACGTCAACGTTTAGGACGAGAGGCTGTAGTGAGATGCATCACAACGTGATGGTGAAGTAACACGCTATATGTACGTAGCAGGCAGGGCTTTAGGAGTGTCCTCCGAGTCTCCTTGTTTGGACATAACCACCAGGACAAGTTTTTCTCTCTCTCTATAATTCAATAGCTTACATTAGGACTACATGGTAGGTGTGATAACACTATTGTGAAGTTAGTGGATGACTTGAAGACTATGCAGTTGACATGTTGGTTAAAGAAACAAGCTGATTTGTGTTTCGTAACAGTGGTTTTTCAGTTTATGAGTGGTGCCACTGTTCAATGGAATCATAGTATCAATATTTGTAATATTTTATTGTCCGACTATTACTTGAGAGTAGATTTGGTCATAAACAGTACATTTCCTCTGCAACCCTTATAGTGCCAACTTTCTTGGAAGGACATATGTGAAAAATGCCGACATATTTAAAAAAAATTTGTAGTTGTTTATTAAAATTGATACAACTTGATAATAATGAAAGTAGTTGAGTTGGAAAAACAGTCTTCTGGTAATTAAAGGTTTCCTTAATCCAACGCAATTTGTAAATGTGTCATTTTTCACACAGGCAACGAACGCTGATATTTTGGCTCTTGGTACTAAGAGGGTTAAAAATTACTGTTTTCATATTTGTCCTTACATGTCCAGCCGGCGTCATGGGAGATCGTCTTATGAAACTTGGCTGGTACCGTATGAGGTAATTAATTGTGTCTGTGTTGTCATTTTCATGTTACAGCGACTGAAATCCAGAATATACAGATAGGAGAAGGCAATGTGCCATGCAACCTGGCCATACCTATATACATGGTGTTCCCACGTCTCTTCACTTGCCCCACTCTCTTCACCAGCAACTTCAAAGTAGGTGAGTTCTTCACTTTCATATACTGGATGTACATAGCTGCAATCACAGTTGCTCGTCAGTGCACGTTTGCCATTTAACAGTGTCATCCATCAGACAAATTTTTCATGAATGCATACATGATTCATACTAGTCAGTCAATACGCATCATCATAATCATCATTCAATGGTACTTCAAGTGTGCGGATGGTCAGCCTGGTAAAATGCCTCATTGTCCTCTGTCCTCCCACCACTCTTCTTTTACTATCTTCCAGTCAGCTCCTCTTCTTTTCATTCCCTCCTTAACCTGTTCCTTCCATCTCTTCCTTGGTCTTCCCTTAGACCTTCTTCCATTGTACCTCAATTTCCCAATTATTTTTAGCAACCTCTCACTGCCAGTTCTGTTTACATGCCTGTACCACCTCATTTGTGCTTCCTCGATAATCTCTGGGATTCCTTGGATCTGAACTCTTTCTCGTACCGCTTTATTCCTCAACTTGTCTTGTGACAGCCATCATACTCCTAGCGAACTTCATGTCTATTACCTCCATTTTTCTTTCTGTTCTTCTGCCCGAAACCCTTGTTTCTGTCTCCATATGTTACTTCTTATTCGTAAAATGAACAACAGGAATTTACATTTCTCGACTTAACTGCAAGTCGCAAACATGTCATTAAATTTTTTTTTGTAGTGTTAAAAATTTCTCATGTTAAGTACATAATAATGTACGTATAATAACCTAGATACTTATAAAATCCTTTGTCCATTGAAGTTGACCTTAATAGTGCCCTACGCAGGTTCCTAGTTTGCCTATATGGTCGCAATGGCCCTGAAGTTTTGAATGTTGAACACATATATGACAGGACTTGTCAGCATCAATTGTTTAAAATTTTCAATTTTATCACACATGCAAATAAAGCAGTTTTGTGATTTGTCATTGTCACTAGTGCTGTACTCACATGTGACAATTGTCACTCAGGAATGTGAATATGTGTGTACGGTCATCTCCAATTTAGTCTACATGTTTTGTTCTAAACATTGAGTTGCAGGCTGTCAAATTAATGCAGAGTAACTACTTCTGCATTTCTTTTATTTAGAAATCCTAGAATGTATTCATAATTGCATAACATGAAAAATAAAAAATTTTCGTAAAAAAAACTTAGTACTAAAGTTACTTCACCATTGAAAAGTTAAATAATAAAATTAATTGTACACTGAGAGAAATTTCGAGAGCAGAGCATCACACCCGTGATTTGACAGACTTCTGACTGGACAACTGTAGGTGTCGGACGAACATTGAAGAATGACGTGAAATGAAGCTCTATGATGGAGAAGCAATGGAATGTGAAAATTGAGGAATGTTGTCGTACCCCGAGAAAACCCGGCAGCCAATGAGTGGCAGCGACAGAAATCATTAAAAAAAATAGTCGGAACACAAAACAACATTTAGTTACCGCATGGACTATAAAATAAGTAGTCACGAACCACAGTTTGAAAACCACAGGTGTAGATGGAAGGATAAAACCAAGGTGAACAATTTACTGCCATTCCAGTATAGTGAAGGAATAAGCCAGTGCCAAGAACATTGCATGTTAATTACTTTATTTGAAATAGTGTTTTATATATATGTGTGTGTGTCTATATATATATGATGTTGTTGTATTATTTGGCTTTGCCATCTCGTCAGCAGTAACAGGTGAAAACAATATTTTTTCTCAGGCACTATCAATGTATTGATGGACAACATATGGCAGTGTGGTACATCTACTTTTCAGTCACACTCTAAAAATAAATTCTTAAAAAATTTTTAATGGTTGTTCCAAAATGTATTCTTGAGACATGTTGCAGACTGATATGACTGTTGAGGCATATTTGTATGATAAGAATTGTTTCTGCAGATATGCCAGTTGTCCACAAACTTTATTAAACATTTTACACTACTCTTCGGTATCAGTACACATGTAGTAAAATTAATAAATCATTTAAATATGAAATTACAAATAAATGTTTTGTGAAAAAAGGTTAAAGAATGGTGCATTGACAGACAATTCATGACACTTTTTTTAAGACATTTAGCAAAATACAGTAGCACTATCACTGGCTATAATTAATGATTTTGTGGGTCGCACCAATTGGACAGCACCATATGGGAAAATTTCCATCTCAAGTGTAAAATGAATGCCTGTCTCCTTGGTTTTTAACTGCCAACAGCTCTGTAAATTTATGGCTTTTGTTAAACAACAAATTGTTTCAGTTATAGGTTGGTTTAAGTAAAGGTTTTTAGCATGAAGTTAAGAATTTTGAGTATCATATAGTTTTTTTTTTATGTAATTGTAAGGAAACATATTTTCTAATACAATTTCATGTCTCTGGAGGAAAAATAATATCATTAAAACTGTAGGTAAAATGCACACTGAGTAATTTAATGAGACTGGAAGAAATATGTTCCTTTTTACTGTACTTTAAAACATTAATACAAAGTGGTTTTCTATCCCCTTGGAACGAAATGAGAAACTAAATGCTGATTTTCTTACTCAGTCATAATTTTCATTTCTTGTGGTAATGAAATACTGTATTACCTACAGTATACTGTAAATAAGTAATGATAGTGACAAAGAATATTTGTGGGGGTAAACCGTAAGAAAATTTCAGCCCCTTCTTATATTTTACACCTGTTAATTCAAACCTCTTTACCTAATTTTTTTTAAGTGTATGATTCATTTACAGAGTTTGAGGTGAACATTGTAATAGTGTTTCAAGATGACCACCTGATCACAGAGAACTTTCCCATTGTACTAACACGCTACTGAAGAATCATTTCCCAGTCATGATGATGCTTGCGGGATTGTTGAAGGTATGAAATATGTACATAATTTATTTATGGTAGAACCATTATGACCTTATTTATTTGTGCTCCTAACTTTTTTTTTTTTTTTTGATTTCTTACAACAGAGCATAAAGTGCAAATTGTTTTCATTGTTATCATTAATAAAAAATAAATGTTTTATGGCCATTATTTTTTAATATTTATGTTGTAAAATAAATTTTTCATGTCAGTTATGTTTTAATTCTTACATAGCATAAGTTTGTACATAAATCACCTTGTGAGTTATTAAATAAAATATAAATCTAAGAAATGTGAAAATGTATGTTATTGTGAAATTACATGCAGTCATCCATCATCTGATGCTTCTTCCAGCCTGTGACCGGGTCAGCCTGGTAAAATGCCTCTATCTTCCTCTGTTTTCCTACCATTCTTCTTTTACTGTACTCTCCCAGTCACATAGGTGTAAGTTATGACAGGCCTAATAACCCTGTAACCGAAATTTACCTACATCCATCCAACTTAATAAAGGCAAATGCTGGACAGACATGCGGTGATCAACATAACCTGCTGTAACATGTGATAGTTAACTATGCCTAAAACTTAGATTGTCATTTTGTGCCTTAAAATAAATTTAACTATCTTGGAAGTAGTAAGCTTAATAGGAATCTGAGTACTGCGCGATGCATTGGTGAGGTCAGGACGATTCAATAAGGTGTATGCACTGTTTTCTTTGAAGCACTTTTTTTACGTGTCGAGCTAAATGCTAGCAGATCGTTTAGTGTAGGCGTGTTAAAATTCCACCTTAACATTTTAAAAGGGTTAGAGACGTTTAAAGAAAGGAACATTGCTCTTTTTATCACGTGACAGGTTCATTCATCTCAATAGATATGCCAGGTTGTGATAAAATGCATGCAAAAGTTATCTTGTTTCATTTTTTTGGTCGTGAGCCAACTTCAATCTCTCTCTTATTAATTTGTAAAATTTGAAGTTGAAATTTTACTATACCTGAGCTAACAAAATAGCTTGTCATAAATGTCTTGTGTCTAGAAAAGTTGTGATGTATTAAGTTGTTAGCATTTTGATAAATTAGAAGCATACAATCTACCAAATCTTTGCCATACTAGGTTTCTACAGCGTATATGTTGTTGTATGCAAATTTACTGTAGTAATAATAAGTAAATGTTCAATTACAGTGGAATAAGTGGTTTCAAGTAAGCCGCAATAATATTAAGTAAATTCACAGTGTTTCATGTGTGTTTTGTTAAAATCAAACTCTCAAATGTGCCACACATTTGCCTCTACTGATTGCATTGGTAACCTAAATTATGAAAACGAAATGTGGCACAACGTTGATTCTCTTGTTTTTTCAAAATGGGTTTCAAGTGAATAATTAAAATATAACCGGGAACTTGAAAAAAATGCATTTGCTATCTTGTTAGTTTTATTAAATGACGTATTTAGTGCCAAACTTTAAGAGGTAACTCAAAATTGCAAGACAGTGGATTTGTTTACATGCCATGTAGTGTAACCATGTTATGAAATCGGAGTGTTTTTAAGTTCAAATTATTTTATGAAGACACATTGACTATAGAATAACTAAAGATACTGTTCAAAGGCGGGAAAGGCCGCTAGGCTACTACATTTTTAGAATTTAAAAATAGAGGGTTTCACAAGTACTTAAAGGTGGCACTTGCAGATAGAGAACACATACACACAGATGGATGAGCACATTTCTCCGTGGAAGCGCGGTCACAAGACGTTTCGCAGACTACATCGGCTTCATCAGGTGACGAGTGGAGACACAGTGAAGTCTATTGTCCGCCGCGTTCGTCCATCTGTGTGTGTTTTCTATCTGCAAGTGCCACCTGTAAGTACTTGTGCAACCCTCTGTTATTATAAATTATAAAGATACTGTTCAAAACATTTCAATCAATGCTTGTTGAACAGCGACGAAACTGTCATCTCACTGATGCTAACAACACAAGTTGTTTACGTGCAGAAAAATTACCTTGCATGCCCAAAATTGCTGTTTATAATAAATAAAATTAATAGCTATTACTTGCCTGAAAATTTGCAAGCTCTCACAAATGTATGTGTTTACTACATATTCTGCTCTGATAAAACTAGTGTCTGAGTGCTTTTGTGTCTTAATATATCACTGACAGTCAGTCATTACCTCGTACATATTTTCCTTAAGAAACTGTACTTGCCTACCATAGTTTCCCTGTATATGGTGCTTTTTTTAATGTATTTTTCGTAGTTGGCGAGGGATAACTGTATTTTCCACACAGTAGTGTGCAGATGGCAAAAAGTAAGTGAATCAACATGCTGGTTCAGTTATATTTTTCTAATGAAGATATGATGCATGGTGTGTGTTAGTCGCTAATATCGCCATCTTACTGTACTACTTTAAAGCTTCAGTAGTGCTAGGTACATTTTGCTTTGCTGCTATTGATACTATTTTTTTTTTTTTATTTGACGTATTTTTTTTCCTGACTGTGTATTTTATTTGGTTTTGTTTTCAGGTGGAAGATGACACACAAAGCCTATACTTTAAACAGACTGTTTGGATTTTACAGTCATTGTGCACTGCAGACATACCGTATGTACAGTAAACTGTTTTTAGCTCAGAAATTGCGAGTTTTCAGCCTATGAAAGATTCAGTTTTTTTGTTAATGTACACTAGATACTGAAAATATAAAGTTATAAACCGTATGTTTTACATAATATGATCAAAGTTGTAATGGATTTCAGTTGTAAGTAACCTGCTGTAATGTACATACATTTGGCATAGTGCATTTTCCCTGCCAATGGCTCAGATAACTGTTTTTTATAAGCCTTTGATTGCTAAGGCTCTCCAGTTTTTCATTTACTGTACTGGTTAGTACAATATTGCTTATGTGTATGTATGATAACTCATATTTATTTTACTTATGCAGAATGCATACTTATTGCTAATTCTCCATGTTACTGCAAGCAACCTTGGAGGCTTGTAGAACAGTAAATACCACCTACAGTTATGTGTTAATCATTAGACGTTTCTGATGAAGGAAATCTTTCATGTTCAGTGTACAATGATGCAAATACAGGCAAATCTTTGCATTATTTAAACTTTTTTTTTTGCAGCTAAAAAAATTTTGTTTTAACGTACCTACCATATGTAATTTCAAGATCAGTTTTACAGTGTTAGACCACCACAACTGGAAGTTATTAGTGCTCCAACATAAATCATGTTCCCGTTTGTCACTCGAGTCATTTACAGGAAACTGATTTATTACTGACGTTAAATAAGTATCTGTTCTCTGCCATAAGTAATTTTAACATGAGGCTCTGCAACAACCGGTATGTCTTCCAGTCACTGCTTTCAGGAGATTTTTACTAAACAGCTGCCTGTCCCTCCCTTATTATTACACATTCCACCTGACTGTTTTACTGTCTGTACAATTGTGCTCTGTAAGAGAATTTCTGAAAAATTGTGTACTGCTATTCAAGAATGCCATAACTTTCTTTCTTCGGCTATTTGAATATGTTTTATGTTTGTACAAATGTTATTGCATCTGTATTCATTGTTGAAGATTCTATTTTTGGTGGTATATGGATCAGACCACTCGCCTTCCACTATGAATGTCTGGGTTTGATTCCTGGTAGGATCACTCCCGTTTTCGCAATTGGGAAATGTGTACGGCATTGTGGTTGCTCTGTACTAGCTTCATATCATCATCCTTGGTGTTCAAGACCTTTATTTTAGGTGCTGCCAAAATCTATCTCCTACTCCTCCTTAGCTTAATATTTTAGACGAAAGAAGAAGAATTATTGACCTGAATTTCACATTCTTTTATAGTTTACTTCTGGATTAAACGACTAGTCATAATGTTTTGTGGGAGGAAACTGTTTAACTTCTCATTGGAGGGTGGAGCAGAGTTACTCTGTTTCATTTTTTGTGTTGACAGTTATTGAATTTATACTGACACGTTTCTGTCAGTTACCACGTGGAACTCCTTCACAAAAAAAGTTCATAAAAGCCAAAATAAAAATACTTTGCTTGGAAGTTGCACAGAAGGGATGAAATGGGTATATTTTCCTTTGAAAATTAGATTATTCTATTTTGCCAGAATGGAAACGTTCAGAAGATATGTAAATGTGGATGGTTTCTGTGTCTGGTTTTTCGTACTAGAAACAAGTGGCACAAAGAACTGTAACACACAAGAGTTAGAAAAAATAATTATTGATGGTATTGCTTTAAAAATGTAATTGTGAAACATATTGTGTCCATCTTTCACAGGATACGTATAATCAAAGGTAGCAACAAGAAGTGGAAAAATTTTTGGTCACTTAAATAAAAAATTCACATGTAATTAACGTTGTTAAAAATGACTGAATTGTAATGTTTTTCAAAATGAATTACAATTGTGTTATTTAATATTCAGTATTTCACTTTTTTCTAACTGTTCATGATGGAATCCTAACTTCATGATGTAATCCTAACAGTAATTTAGTAACGCATCTAGGTATATGTTACTTGCAAAGGTCTGTTTTCATTTATATGTATGTAAACCGTTTGTTTCAATTTTCTACAGCTCATTTTCTTTCATTCTGAGTACATATATGTATGTTACTGTTGTCAAATATACTTTATATTTTTTTATTGCTGATGTTTTGTTTGATTTTATGTTCATTAAGTATTTCTCTGTAGTATAGCTTCTCTATTTAAAATAAATGCACACATTCAACATAACAGTATCTACTAATCAGATAAAGTTGCAACCAATAGAACAAATTTTAGACTTACACTTTCTTAACTGTATCGAGCAATTTCCACATGAAATAGAATTGCAATCTTTAAATCATTGAATGGCAAAATAATTTCAAATACTACTTCAACATGATAATTAAACTTGTCAAAACTCTACGCACCCAATAGTGTAAATTGTTATATGTTTCTTAACTACCCTTACACACATGTAAATTAATCAAAGTTTATTAGGTATTTATGTATGAAAATTCAGGTCTGTAGAACACACCTCGGATAAATGTTTCAAATTTATTTGAAGACTTATCATTAAGTAGCCAAATACTACCTATAGTCCATACTTTATAAGTTAGTGTGCAAACGCGAGTCATCACCATTCTGTTAGTTTTGTGGCAGAAAGTTTTAAGACTGTTAATTTTCGGTGTTATAAGGGAAAGGTTAAGAGTATGTAATCTCTGCCTGTAATGGCATCTATTGTGTATACAGAAATATATTCTCTACAGTGTGAAATCTTTTCTAATTCCCATCATTAATATTGTATACGCAATTGATAACGAGTCTGCTTTCTCTACCTTGACAGTTCTACATTTACAAAAATAAATAGAAATGGTGACACTATATTTTTCGTACCTTTCATGGTGGAGCTTCGTAACAGTCTTTAATTTATTGAGCCAAAGTTTGGTGGCCACGTTCTCTCACTGTCAACGATTTTTCATACAGAAACTGCAATAGGTTTCTTTAGGCATGTATCGTTCATTTATCCCAAGCATTTTCAGAGCAATTTTCAAGTGAAATTTTGCACATGGTATACTGAGTACCAGAGTTTCGGAATAAAGTGAGCACTTTTGAAACCCTACTAACTTATTTCCTTTCATATAATTGTTTTTTCTCTGCCACTTTTTAATATAAACAAAGCACCTAAGTAGCAATCACAGTGTACAGACTGAACCGCACTTAGAAACTATTATCCTAGACTAGGTGGTCTTCAAAAGTGCTCACTTTATTGCGAACTGCCTGTAATAAGGTCTGATAGAGGCTCGACTACAACTGTCTAAGGCGTAGAAGCTATGACGCTTGCGGCACACGTGCTGGAATAGTCCTTATCGCTCCGGCGCATTTACGCCTCGGACATGCAAATTGCTCCAGCCAGACGACCACTTAAAAGTGACAACTATTTTCGCTCTTCTTTTCTCCGTCGTACGTCACGGGGGAGAGTGGCTTTCTAGGCGGTGTCATAAGAGACTGTTATCCAGGCAGGAACTGTCCCAGCCTGCGTGAAGGGAGGAAGGGGGTAGTAATGTGCAGTTAACTCCAATCAGTCCCTGAGCTAGTTGGGGAGCAGCAAGAGCGGTGTCGGATTGCTCCTGCGTACCCGAGCAGCTGCGTGGTTCACCCCCAGCTCCCCTCTCACCAACCCCACCCCGGGGGGTGATGGTCGCTTTTTTATTCCCCACCCCTCTGCATGCACGCACCCCGCACGACAGGCCGCGTTAATCCACTGCGCGCGGCATTAGACCGGAGTGCTGCTGCTGGCTGTGTAGATTACCGGGCCGCAAAAAGGGCAACTCTCGTCAGCCTCGTACTATCCTCCCCCCTCCTCACCAACCCTTGATCCTGGCTTCACCCCTGCGACCCTGGCCAGTTGCTGGTGATGGACTGTCTCCAGGAGGGGAATATGGCAGCACGTCGTGTGGCTCTGCTCTGGGACTGACGCAGGGCGTCATTTAGGGCCCTTGGATTTGGAAGGAAATTTGTAAAACATTTTTTTAGTATTCTGTTATTTAAGTAATGCTAACGTAAGCACGTTAAACCGAAGTTTTATTATTAAAGTTTCTAATTTATGCATGCTTAATTAATTTTAAAAAATGCAACAAGGTCACTGTCGCAAAAAAAAAATCTTGCCCTCCCCCAAGAAAAATCTGAAATGACGCCCCTGGATTGACGACGTCAAGTTACGTACAAACTGGCACGGATACAACGATAAATTTTATATTTAAAAAAATTATAAAAAGAAAGGTGGAGTTACTAAATTAAAGGAAACATTAAACAAATCCCCAGTCGCACATATTACTTCTTACTGTTTGTGCATCACACATAGCTGAGTAATAAGTTTACACAAATTTCAATTCAAGTGGAGTAAGGGCACCTTGTGTTACATTCCCAACTTTAAAGATGCTATGCAGGCGGCGGGGGGGGGGGGAGGGAATAGGCCCCTGCGCAAAAATATGCTAAAATAAAAGTACCTTTTATTGCCTCTGGGCACATTCGAAGCTGAAATTCTGACTCGTGGTGTGAGTCTCGGAACAATTACAACGTTTATGTAGGATCCTGCAGAAAATGTGTTTTGTAAAGTCTGTTTCATGTAATTATCCATATTATGACATTTCTCTTCTGAGAAATTTGTCCGACAGTTCCATTGTTTGGAGCTTTAAACCTACCTGGCTTCCTGGAAATTCACGGTCGCCGCAATCCTGTGTACAGACACGTTTCTCAGAAGTGAACTGTCAAAATACGTAACACTTACAGGACACAGACTATACCATGTATGGCCAGTAAGGGGTAAGTCTAAACTCCCAAGAAACTAAGTTAAGGAATGTAAAATGAACTAGGCCTAATACAATTAGCGAAAATTTTGCTGATCCTTTCGATAACTGAAATAATGGACATGTCTAGAAACTGCATTGAGGTAATAGTGGATGGAGTGGCATCCGCCGTACATCGCCAGGGTAGTCATATGTGAAGCATGTTCATCTTCGAACTGCGCATGCGCACAGCGTTTTTTTACGTGAGTCGCCATATTGTGGGTGGCATAAGAACAGCAGAAAGCAATGCAATTTAATGCTGTACGACTGTTCGCACTAAAAATGTAAACATAAAATTATTGTTTTACGTAATTAGTAACGAAGAACAATACTTGGCGGGACAGCACAGTTTTCAAATTCTAGGGATATGACAAGTCACCTCGTACTATATGTGTATATACCTTATGAATTTGATAAAAGTAAATAAAAGTTTCTTACCTGTGAAAAGTTAACCCTCCGCAACTGCCGAATTTGATAGTGCAGCCGAAAGCTGCGCTCGCTTGCACCAGAATTGAGTAGTTAAAGAAATACTAAAACAGTTAAATTCAACTCACGGTCTAAGAGGTAGAGGTCTTGACACTACGTATGCTCTTCAGCAAGAGAAAGTGACCCCTTCATGTCGCCGAGCGCTAGTAGTAATTTGGTGGAAAATTTGTCTTGTTTACATCTCGCGTTTTAACATTTTTGCAATTATTTACATAAAATAATGTTAATAAGGTAGCTGATATATTATATACATGTTCCATGTCCATAAATGCATTGGCATGTGTGGAACTGTTTATAAAAGTAGTCTGAAGAAATATATTGTGTATTGTTGTTTTAGTGAATACATTCGAACAAAAACTATATTTCGTGCCCTACAAAATTTGAAAAACGTTGCAATGTGCATCTACATGTAAAATATTGAAAAATTAAATTTTATTGTTATAAAAAATGTGTTACAATAAAAAATTACGTTCCCATTTTTTTCTTCGATATAATACTCGCAATTCCGGTAACAACTTCACATTTTAAGCTAAGCCAAATACAAAAACAAGACAAATCTTCCACCAAATTACTACTAGCGCTCGGCGACAAGAAGGGAGTCACATTTTATTCCTCAGTGTCAAGACCTCTACCTTCATAGGCCGTGATTCAACTCAATGTTAAGTGTGTACGTTTTTGCCACTATTACGTCGTCTGCTAGAGGCTTCACACTTGCTCAAACGCTTCCACTCCATAGACTATTACCTCCATGAGAAACTGTCGTAAAACAAATACACCACGCAAATAATTGGGCTAATTTGATACGAAAATGCTTAGTGGTAAAAATGTGCGATTACATTTTTACGTGCCCGATGTTGCAACACAGCACGGAGAACATCCTCTCTTGCGCTACACGTCCAGCTATTAACTTATGCAATGTATGTTACGTCGAGTAAACGTAGAATCATGTTTGGACTACTCGTGATTTGAACATGCAGGTCAGAACAGTAGCTGTACAAGTAAGATATCTGTGGAGCGCAAGATATGACTTACCCCGTGCTGTGTTGCCACACTGTGCACGTGAAATGTTGTCGCTAACATTTCAGTCTCCAGTTTGGCCAAGGATTATCGTCATATGCTTATTATACAGCGTTTCCTGGACACCCTATATATACTAGTTTTTTATGAGTCACTGTAATTGAATTGATATGGGATAGCGTCAAATATTTGACGCGTCGTCGTCCATTGGTTTCGTTAGTAAAGCTACACTCTTTGTTTGGAAGCAAAATTTTGGCACTCTTTTTTTTTTTTGTTCTCAGACAATTTAAAGAAGGTTCTTTAATAGGGATCACCGCCCTGCTCCACTCGAAAATGTTTAAGCTGTCCTTCCATATTTGCCTTGATCATCCAGATTTTTCAGTTCTTGATGTTTCCGCCTTTCTTTCCATCGTCCTTTCTTTTACGTCTCGGAGGAGTGATATTTATACGATCTTAGAAAGAACTGTGCAATGGGAGTGCATGACTGGATTTATTTGCTTGGACATACTCCATTGCGAAATAAATGACTGTCTAAAGAAAACCAAAAATAAGACAAGAAAACATAAATAAGCAGAGCATGCTTTAG
Source organism: Medauroidea extradentata (assembly GCA_003012365.1). Lineage (NCBI taxonomy): Eukaryota > Metazoa > Arthropoda > Insecta > Phasmatodea > Phasmatidae > Medauroidea > Medauroidea extradentata. Next base: position 14,336 of record PNEQ01085866.1, on the reverse strand, counting down.
TCATCAGGATACATACACAACATGAAATTCACCCGATTCCAGTTTTCGAATTTCATGTTGTGTATGTATCCTGATGACTATACTCTATCCATTCTAAAGTTGCAGCTAATCCAGCCAAGTGAATGTCAATAACATTTTTCGCACAGCGAAAATTTCATTTGAAATGTTGAAAAATGCTAGGTAACCATGCTACGACACAATCACAGTGTGAGGAATCAAGGTATAATTCAATTGCTTTGATTTATTTCGTTAGCAAATTTTAATTCTGCTGCAACCTTAGAGTGGACAGAGTATAAAGCATACTCTGCTTATTGTTGTTTTCTTGTCTTATTTTTTGTTTTCTTTTGACAGTAATTTATTTCGCAATGGAGTAGATCCAAGCAAATAAATCCAGTCATTATTTGCTTTTACCGAGCTGCATCGATAGTTTAAAAAGTCTCCTTTCTTTCGTTGTCTTAAATGTTGTGATCCACTTCGGTAAGTATGTTTATTCCATTTCCATTTCTGAATAATTTTCCAACGTAACGTCATATTTGCAGAATCATCCACTCGTGAGGCATATTCTTGGTTCACTGAATAGTCATTACAGTTTCCCCTCCCCCAACCTCCTCTCACAGGGAACTAAATTTATTAGTGGTTTGATCTGGCACAAGACTGTTGAGCTACGCAGTTATTTTAGAAAGGAAAGTTTCATGTTTATTCAGCTCTAAACACAGACTAAGTAGCCTATATCTCGCTCACGTTATTTGGGTGTGAAGTATGTACATTTTACGACGTCTGTTGAGTCTTTCCTCTGACGAGCGAATGTGACGCAAGATTTCGGAATGCAACCCATTTTTCGAATGACTTTGATTTTTTTGTCTTGATAAAAACTTTGTTCTATGAGGGGAAAAAAATATTTTAGGTTTTTATGTGATCTTTGAATGATTTTTGCAATGGAGTGCATGACAAACCAAAGTCGTTTGTTGGAGTAAACTCACAGATACATGAAAGAACTAAGCACGGGAAGATGAAGGAAAAAAAAAAATGAAACAGTCCATGGAAGCCAGAAATAGATGAAGTTAACAATCATTCAAATAATTGCGAAATAGGAATGTAGTTGTTATACAATGGAGGAAAAACGAAAATATCCGAAAGTCAATGATCGAACAAGGTGCATGTAACAGGCGACAATGATAGACAGGAACAACACAAATGAACAAACAACAACATAAATGGTTGTGGACAAGACAAGCAACACAACGAATATAACAGACGATAATAGTAGGCTGTCTTCGACGACAACATATGCGACCTTTCGGGAACTGGTACCTGTTTCCGTCTTCAGGCACTAGAACAATCTGAGGAACTCCAGCAGATTTTAACCTACAACACTTTGCTGGTGAATAATTTTGGGATATTTCGTTTTCATTGATTTTTCTTGAAGGTAGCTCAACTCAATATACAGGATGGTCCTGAACTACAGGTACAAACGCAGGAAGGTGATTCTTTATGGAAAATAAAGTAGGACATATGTAGGACACTTTGTACCTAAGTGTAATATTGTGGAAGTAATGAGCCGCAGAATATCGAATTTGAAAACCATATTTATTTTAAATATCGGAAACAGAATTATATAAAACGACAATACTCTGAACATTGATTTGTGTTATAATAGTCTTCAAACCCACATCAAATGCTGGTTGAAACCTTCAGCCATTACTAAAAGAACAGGGGTGGCCACCCTCTAAGTGGACTAAACGTTTGTGCCATCGGGATAGCGGAACATTTGACGATGTTTTATTGAGTAATGCGAGTTTTGTAATAAAAATGGTCCTCTTATTGCAACTGTCTAAGGCTCATAGTTTTCGTGAAAAATGCACGCGAAGCTTTGGTTGAAGCGATAGAGTACCAGGAGAGCATAGGCAATACTGCGTACATTATGTTTGGAATTGCTCAGTTGCTCTATCCAAAATGGGTTAGTAAACATTACGTACGAAAAATATCGTACTGTAACTTGTAAGGGAGATATCCACCCTTACAAAGAGACGTTTTACCGAACAAGAATTAAATCTAACAGACAATAAGAAAGGTATTGTGAATGATTTCATTGATCGTAAGTATTTGCACAGCCACTATTGTGGTGTACAACTTCGAGAAAAACGAGAGGGTGGTATGGTCCTACCAATGTGTGTGTAACATGTAGGTATTTTGTATTTTTTTTTTTTAATTTATTTATTAAGAATGTTTCTAAGAGCTCAAAGCTCGCATAAAGAAACAGTACTAGTTTTTTTATTATGGGCGGGGTTTGGGTGGCGGGTGAGGATTGCGGTGTAACAATATAATCTCAATGTACATGTCAGAAACACAAACTTTAGCATATAGGGATGGAGTGCTCTGATGAGGGGTAGGTTGGTGGGGGGGGGGGTGTGGATACAAGCAATACTTACATTTGAACATACAAAAAATTACACAATTACACATTCAAACAATTTAAACATACATGCACATAGTTTAAGCTCCTTTTTAGTAGCATGTTGTCTTATGGATAACATCATACCAAGGTCACAATGACACATTATAGTACATTTATATATTACATTTAAAACATTGTATTTGTTACTTATAATTACATTCTTGCAAGGTTGTTCCCTTATTTATCTTAAGATCATTCACTACCATTTATGTACAGATTCCAGAGATGTTTATTCATTTTGCTTTTAAAGGCAGTTATGCTTTTTGTTGATTTTATGCATTGTGGAAGTTTGTTGTAATCTGGAAGGCCTTGTAGGTAAAAGATTTTAATCCAAAGGTTTTTGTTTTAGCGTTTGATAGGTTTAAATGTTTTCTAGTTCTTGTATTGTTGTAATGAATCATTGATCGTGTAGTGATAGCAATGTCACTCTTTATTTTTTCCCATGTATTTTTTTAACTAGCATCACAGCATTTAGATCTGAGGACATGGTAATTGGTGGTATCTGTGTTTGTATGTATACTTCCCTGGTTGCTTTTCAAAGATGTAATACAAATGCATAATTCCATTCATCTTCACGCAGCATGTTTATGTGAACTATTGAGAATAAACACATGTGAGGGTGCACTTTATTGCCCGCCAGGTATGCAACCTGCATTGCAAGGCTGGTCATATGACACAGTTGCGCGCGCATCGTTCGCTTAGCACCGCTACCGTGGTATGCCAGGGTGGCATTGCACAGTTGGTGCGCAACATGGAGAGACGTTACACATATGCAGAAATGGCAGATATGCATCTCATGTATGGTGCTGCTGGAGGTAACGCGAGGGAAGCTCAGCGTCTGTATGCACAGACATTTCCAAACAGACATTGTACAGGACATCGAATGTTCTCGTCTGTGGACCGACGGTTACACAAGACTGGAACACTTACAGCGAACAGGTATGACACCGGCGTGAGACGCAATGTTAGAACAGTCAACTTTGAGGAGGAAGTATTGGAACGCATCGCCGATTAGCCATCAAGTAGCACAAGTGGAATTGCTCTCACGATGCATGCAAGCCACCAGGGTTCTGCATCAACATCTACTACACACTTTTCATCGCGAAAAGGTGCAGACATTACAACCAGCTGATTTTCAGTCACGAGTCGATTTCGCTCGCTGGTTTCTGCATCAATGCGCAAACGAACGTGGATTTTCTCGCAACATTTTGTGGACCGACGAGGCTTCTTTTACGCGTGATGGCATTCACAACAGTCGAAACAGTCACGTATGGAACGACATCAACCCACACGCGATGGTTGAACACCGCCATCAAGTGACATTTTCTGTTAAAGTATGTGTCGGCATATTTTCAAGAAAACTGTTTTCATGTTTTCCAGTGGCGAGGGAAATATTCTTAATAGCAATTAAAATTCACTTCAGCTGATTTATGAGTGTTATAATTGTTTATTTAAAGTAATAGTCCATCACTGTACTGCATTTTTTACTATTATTTCACACCACAACAAAAATTATGCGATATGCTAAATATGAAGAAAACAATTTTCTAGATTAGAACGCTTTTAAATGTGCTCACTTTACCACGAATATGATATTACAGACAACTAGTGCGCAAGAAAAAAGTACTATTTCTAGCTTGTTACTCTTGGTTGACCGGATGGTATGGTTGGGAGTCGTACCGTTACGTATTCTCCGGCAGCAATACAGACAATGACTGCTAGGGGTGATGTTAGGTGCATGCCTGTCGCTAGTATGAGCTTATCTATTATAGCCTCCTCTACATGCATATGTGCACACAGACACATACACACGAATTCCTCAGTTACGCCGCGGGCGCTCATAATCTTTCCGCTCACTATGATCGTCCGCGACTGAAGAATGATAAAGAGTGAACTTTTCCAGGGGTGAACAAAAGAAAACATGAAACCGTGCACCGAACCTATCGGCTTCGCAACCGAGTGAAAGACTTTGGTCAGCGTTTGTAACATCGAGATCTTTAGCGCTGGTGAGGGGTGATAGGTGAGTATGGAGCAGCGCCGGATGGAGAGGGCGGGGGAAACGGGAGATCCCTGAGAAAACCCGCCGACCAGTGGCTTCGTCCGACACGATTCCCACATGCGAAAATCCAGGGACCGACCCCGCCGTGAATCGAACCCGGATCGCCTTGGTGGGAGGCGAATGGTCTGACCCCTCAATGTTATTGTTGATGTTTGGCGGAAGGATACATAGTTGGTGTGAAAACAGATCCAAGCTAAAAGCATGGGTATCACGTTACCTTACGGCGGGTATACACATTAGTAGCAAATGTCTAACCTAAGCTCTTAAATGAGCGTGGGTTGGCTCTTGCATGTTTGCGTGTGTGAAGTCGCAGTAAAACCAAACTTTAGATTTTAAATTTTTGTGTCGACGTCGTCACATTAGTACAGGGTTAAAAATCCATTACTACCTTATCCTTGGGTGTCGTCATTGATATAGTCTATGCCACGAATGAGTGCACTATTCTGACATCTGTCCTGGCGTAACTGTTGTAATCCGCAGTGCAGGATCGTTTGTTATCCAGTCTTCTATGCTTTCAAAGTCAATGTTTCTTCATTCACTAATTCAGATAGATAATACTTAGAACGACTGATATTTTGGCGAAATGAATTTTACCCCAACCAACTTACTTACGTGCATAGTTGTATTTGCTTCAGGGTTATTGCATATCATGACTTTGTACAGAGGTGTCGCTCATTTCATTTAACTGTACCAATCAAAATAATGTTACTGAGATACAACACAACTGTGATTCACGGGTAGAATCCTTAGACGCTGATATTTAAAAACAAAATTCAGTCATTGACCATGAAGCAGATAGGTGCAGTTGTACATATAAGACACTGAAACAATTTGTTGTAAAATTATTTTCACAAAAATCTGTGACTCTATAGGTAAGGGCAGAATATTGAATTTTATTTGTAAAACTATATTTTCTAGCTGTAAAAAAAGGCGCATTTGTTCATGGAATATTCTATGTACGTACATTGATGTTGGACGGTACTGAGGTCGCGTCAACATAATATAAACTCCCCCGTGAGGCGCTTATGTAAATTCAAGAAGGTAGAGTAGGTCAGCCGAAATTTCAAGCTTAATGTGTTCAAAATTCAACCCAAGTGAAATCTACCCGAGTTCGAAATTTCAGCTAATGGCCTATCGATCAACTACCGGAACTAAAGTTGTACTTATATATAAATAAATTAACGTGTAAAAAATGCGCTGCAGACGTAGCATTTGGCAACGTATTTATCGTGTATAAAATACGTAGTCAGTGTTATCAAACTAAACCTTGTGATAAAAAATTTTAATCTACAATACAAACATGTGTTCAGTTTGCTTAAACTATGTTATTAGTATAAACTTTGTCAGGGCAGTGAATAAAAGTTCGCATGCGGACTTCCACGTCACGTTTCAGTAAAATTACTTTACAGCTCTGATTCAGTATCGCGCTAGCACCCTAAAATTAATATAAAGCCAAGAGTAGAGCAAAGTATTTTTTTAATTTTATTTTGTGTAATCGTACCAATTCATTAAATTGTTGTTTGTTATTTCAGCTCGCAGCAGAAAGAAACGTTGGAAACGCATGGACTCAAGAGGACCTCATGAAAGTAAAAGGCAGTGTATTAAAGGATAAGGTGTCAGTCAATGACATGCATGGGAAGAAATAAAAAAAAAAGTGGGTAGTAACAATTAAGAACATGACAGAGAAACCCCGTCCTCTGTCTCCCTCTCTCTGATTCAAAGTACTCTAGGCATGATTTAACACACTAAGACACTGATATCACTGACAGTTTAAAGCCAGAAAATGTTAAACATCACTTTTTAATTTCAGACATCTTGAGGACATCCAAATTCACGAAAAGAACTTAACACCTAAGCTAAAAAATTGCAGTTTTTCTACTCCGCGATAGTACGGCTGGATCCAAAGTGAAGAATATTGTCATGAAAAATGATAATGTGATCAGAAAAAAAGACTGTAGCCAAAAAGAAGGCTGTGATGATTAATAATCCCACGACGACTAATGAGAAGATGATTGAGAACTTAGGGAAGTTTACTGAGTCAACAGGGAAGAATGCTGAGGTCATAGATAAGACAGAGCGGAAATCAAGGGCCACGAGTATTCTCCCAGATAGAGAAACAGGGAGAAGAGTCCTGGTACTGCCACCTATGTAAGGCTGACCACGTTGAAGATGTGAGACTGCAAACTCCACAGTACCAACACATAACCGAATTTCCTTTGCATGTTTTGTAAGCATTCAGAGCTAATGGGAAATTTTTCGTTTTGCGTCAAACTCTGACATGCTCTCGACACGTTTGGTTTGTTTACTGGGCTTTGCGTCAATTTGTACATTTGGTTTTGTGAGAATTAACGCTCTGTTATGAAAAGGCAATACTGCGTTAATCTTCTTTTTCAATGGTGAATATTTTTACTACCCTTTGTTTACAAATTCAAGTATGTAACTTGTGATAGTTATTTTGTGTTGCGATGGACATAAAGGCGTTAAAAAGACACTTGGGCCACTCTCGCTGATCTATGCCAGGCCATATTTGGAACCCTTGTTCCAAAGGTGGCTAAGCTTCTTTTATTTCGTAGCTTAACTCTATTAAGGTAACCTACACCGAGCTGTTATTTATTTTTTTTGCACCCGATATACAAAGGATTGTTATCAGCCATGTATCAGATTTTTATCCCATCTTTTCAAACCCTGAAAATTTTTTAGCTCTTTTGGTTCCAATACCTTAGCGAGATGAAAAAGAGCAAATCAAGTAGAACTAAGCTCTTGTGTGATTTTGCCTTCCATGAAATATACCATCATTTTCCAAAATTTGTCAATAGATTTAGAACAAACTGTTTGACATGTCAACATATCTAAAACGTCTCCTTCGTAAAGTCGTTACTTTTTAATACCAATAACGCACACTTAAATTTTATATACCTTTAAATATTATTGTAAAAAAAACATATTTGCGTAGCAATGTCTCATGTTTCGGAAGGGGCTCTGGATTCCATAACTCCCCCACCCCTTATATAAACCAAATCCTTTTCAGATTACATCCCTGGTCGAGGGATGCAACAGGCCTTCAATACCTCTCCTATTTTCCCCTCCTTTAAAACTTCTTCAAAACGGTAAACGTAGCTTTCAAGTCAGTAGTGGTTTGAGTAGACTCGTCCGTTATTCACATAAGCTTTCATATTAGTTTTGCTCGAGATATATTTTTAAGTACTCTGTGAATGTCCAACTAATACGACACGCATTTTCAAATAAGCTGCGGTTCGGCCTCACTTCGACATAATAGTGGGTTCAAGGGGTCATTGAAACCGACTGTTATTTTAGGACTGCAACGAATAACTCGGTCCTTTTTTATACGCGCGAGTTGCGTCTCACGAGAACAGTATCTTCAAATTCTTCTTGACGAATGTAGTGAATACACACTTGAAGATTTTGAAGTGGAATTTAAATGTAGAGGGTTGGTGGTGAATGAATGAGAAATGTTGATTTATTATCTAATCCCTTGCAGCGTAATACCTTAGCGAGCGTCTTGGAACAGGTTTAAACGATAACGGATCTGATTCTTATTTTAAAATGTTCTGGACTGTTCGGAAGTAATCCGTGATATTACGGCAAACACGGATGAAAATTTGCCCATAAATTTTCATAGAATATCTGATGTTATATTTTCTCATGCACTTAACTTACATTTATTGGTGCGATTCCTTTCATCACAATTTCTAATAGCGTTCAAACACCTTTGATACTTCGAAAACTTGGTTCGTAAAAAAGAATACGTAGGAACAGATAGGCTAATGTCTAACATATGTTTTAAATGAATGTATTCACAGAAATAACTTCTAGATTCGGCGTGTTTTCAAACAACGTGGAAGTCAACAAAATATATTTAGCGATTAGTGTTTACGTAAACTCACATTACAAAAGTAATTGATTAAAAGTGACACATCCCAACGCTGTTAAAAGCTCACTAAAAAGTAATGGACGTTTTTCTCCTACAATACTTAAGGTTGTAAATAATAGAGCAACCGTTGAGCATTGTTTGCTACACAAGTCTTGGTTACATCAGTACACATTTGACTGTTACGTACAAATTTATAGGAGCGTTACCACTGCTGCTGGAATCACAATAGCGCGACAGACCCGACGCGAATTTGCGCGATGCGAATAAAATAATTTGTCAGCCAACCAGCTTCGAGGCGGATGCGCTGACGTCACAGAAGCCTCGACGCTGATTGGCTGACATTTCTTGTTTATTCGCGCCGCGTCCTTCTAGCCGCACCAGTCGCGCTATTGTGATTCCACTGTGATGTGTGTGAAATTTTATTTTACCAAGCTATACTCTTAACACTCCTGTGCATATGTGGCATAAATTTATAGTTATTTTTGTGCATAGGTGTGGTAAATTTACAGGTATTCTTTGCGGTGCATTTACTTTAAAAAAATAAGGTATGCGTGCTTCAAAGAAAATGGGGCCGCGGTGGCCTAGTGATCAGACTTTTCGCCTCTCTCCAAGGCGATCCGTGTTCGATTCCCGGCGGGGTCGGTCCCCGTATTTTCGCATGTGTGAACCGTGCCGGACGATGCCGTTGGTCGGCGGGTTTTCTCCCGCTCTTTCATTCCGGTGCTGCTCCATACACACATCATATCACCCCTCACCAGCGCTAAAGACCTCGATGTTAACCGCTGATCAAAAAATCCCTCCCTCACTCGTGCAAAGGAAATTATTTTTGTAACCAACGTAGACTCGGCGAAGACGCTGAAGTGTGAAGGAGCTGGTAGCTCCACAATATTCGCGGTAGGGTAGGAGGGGGGGGATGTGTGTTTACTCCTGTCAGGGCCAGTGTAAATTAGACGTGTGCGTGCGCGGCGTTTGTGAAAACACGCCGCGGTGAAATATTTCACGGCGATGAAAACGACCGGCAGACAAATTTCAAAAGCGCGGGACCGTGCTGAAAAGCGTTCGGCCGCGATACCTCCTGGGCCTATAGAAACGCGGACACCCCCGTCTCAAACCTCACACAAGGAGGAAAGAAATAGGGGGGTTGCTGTTTGAAAACACGCCCGAGTCTTCAGGTACGCGAAGCTGCTGAGTCTTGAAAAGCAGTCGCGCCCCTAGGCAAGACTCTGTGTGTGCCCTGTCCCCCTTGGTGAGGGGGGAGAAGTGCCCCCCTCGTATTAACACCCCATTGTGAGGGTGGCGCGGTACCAGGGGGTGTGAGACACTTGCTTTGACAGCGCAGGCGTGCATTGTCACCGCTGCCAGGTGACAGGTGGGTGTCACCCGGGTGACAGGCCTCGCAGACTATACTGTCACTCGCGGGCTGCTGTCCCACACCCCTAACTCTCTTGTATCTTTGTGCCAGCCGACACGGTTGGCAACGCCGCGACCACGCACATGCTAACGTCGGCCGCGTTCCATTTGCTGCTGACAGAAGCTGAATTTACTGACGAGCGTTCCTTTACTGGCCAGTTACTGATGTGGCGCCTAAACGAAGCGTCACTTCCTACTGTATAGGCGACATAAATGTGTCAAAAATACATAAGCCTGGTCTTTAAATTATAATTGTGATTTCAAGTGGAGAATATCTCGATAGTGTAGAAACAAATTAAAAGTAAGTTTATCGCCAGAACTAAGTGTGAATTTTTTAAATATATAGTTTGCTGATAATTTGGTTATTGCACGTATATGTCATGTTTTATTATTTCCAGCCACGCATACGCGACCAAAGCAAATGCACTTGGACTAAAGTAGACTATTATTTGATAGGCACATATTTATACGATGTTGTACCCATCACGTGACCTCTTATAATTCACACTGCATATTTAATTCCACTATAGCGCGACCAGAAGACACAAAGGTGTGAATTTTGCGTTGCACTCATAATACAGCCAGACCATTCGCCTCCCAGAAAGGCGATCCGAGTTCGATTCTCAGCGGGGTCGGTTCTCGGGTTTTCGAACTCGGGAATCGTGCCGAACGATGCCATTGGTCATCGGGTTTTCTCGGAGATCTCCCGTTTCTCCCGCACCTTCATTCCGGTGATGCTCCATACCCACCTCAAAATGGCTTTTAAAAAACTGCTTTTTTTTTTAGACAGTTTTAAACTGGAAAAATGTCCCCTGGGTTCGTAAAACGCAACGTTGGAAGCAAGCGTTGGACTTTACTACAAACTTTACACGAATAAAATTGTAGTAATTGCTTCGTTGTGTCCACGTATCAAACGCGGAAAATTACATCTAATATATAGCGTTAGTGGATGGCAGTTTTCTCTTTACGTTCGAGGCACGGAAACGGTGAAGGCGATAAGACGAACATAACACGTACGTCTAACACACCATCGCCTCTAGGAGCGAAGAACTAAACTAGCGTGCAGTGTTTTCATAGAATATGTTTTTCAATGGGACTTCAAGCGATGACCGTGTTGTTTTATTTGTGGAAAGCTCGTTATTATGTCTAATGCAGGTTTCTATGTTTTAGTTCTACGATTACGATCGATATTTTCTCAGCTACAGCAACGTGAAAAACCCCTTTTAGCACTTTTGGGGAGCTTGGGAATCATGTTTTTAATAAGAGGACGGCATTTTTTAAATCATAGGGAAGCAGTTTGAAATGTGTTTTCTTTTCTTAGATAAACGCATCAGAAACAACTTTCACTCAATGTTTACTTACTCATAATTCAGCGATATTTAATCGATCCTCGGGGCTCATCGCTCAAATTTGCTGTCTGCGCTCCAATTGTACCACTCTTGTGTTTCCGTTAATTGAGTAGCAAAAGTAATACCTCTGTCAGCAATTTTATACCAGCGCACATGATAACTAGATACGATTATATATATATATATATATAATGTTGGGCTCCTTGGCGAGGTCGCAACATCGCCAACGAGCCAAACATCCCCCCTTTACAGCTTTTGTATTTGACAATTCCCCAGTTGTGACAGTTGTTGGTGACTCTTACAAGTGCAATGACTCTAACGGACAAACACAAATTTTACACCCAGCCAGACCTGGGGATCGAACCCAGAACCCCTCGTATCCAAGTCGGTCGCTCAACCAACTTTTTTTTTAATTTTTTTTTTTTTATTTTAAATGTTTGGTACAATGGCAAGGCTGACGCCTCGCCACTGCACCAAACATCCCCCCCCCTTTAAGTTAATGAATGCAATCCCCCAGTAACGGTGTATTGTGTAGTTGTCGTTGTAGTTGTAAGTTGGCTTTGGCACACAGACAAGACGAACACAAACACCCAGTCCTGAACCCGAGGAAGTGGTTGTAAATGCCACCTCCCCGGCCGGGAATCGAACCCGGGACCCTTGCCTCAGCAGCCAGGAGCGCTAACCACTGAACCAACTGAGCTACGGGGGGTCGGCATAAGAGCCTATGAAACACTAACGGTAATGTTTTTGATCATTGGTGTCTTAAAGTAAGTTGTCAAAATGTCCCTACATTTTCTGGTTCTAGTATTGATACATAAACACTTGTGTTTCGCTTACATTGCATTTGTATCCTTGTTTCGCGCTGCCGCACAGTTAAGTAGAGGCCTACCGACCGACATTATGCACTTTAGGTAAGTGAGCTCTACGTCTCATCGACACCGAGGTCATTAGAGACGCCGACACACAACTTGGTACCTACAATGACAGGAGCCGAGAGAGGAGTCGGCCATGGCCTTTATTAAGGCTCGGTATCAGTCGCCATATTGAAGTATTTTATTTTTCGCTCTTATGAAGTTATGAGAAGAAAAATGTGATATTCGCTATTATAATATCAATTCTGTTTACCTTGCGCTACAATAAAAGCAACTTAGATTTTAACGAATATATCTAAGCTGCAATCAGTCATATAAATTAAGAAAATAAAAGTAATTGCTTGACTGGTTGCGACTTAAATATACGTTAAAAGTTCAACTGCTATGTTTTACTGCAGCGCAAGGTAAATAGAATTGATATCATAATAGAAAATTTCATATTTTTCTTCTCGGAATTTCATAAGAGCGAAAAATAAAATATTTCAATATGGCGACTGATGCCGAGCCTTAGGGAATCATCCCAGCATTCGTTTGGAGCTATTTCAGGAAACCATGGATGGCCGGAGCTGGGGATCGAACCCTTGTCCTCCCGACTGCGAGCCCAGCGTGATACCGTCACATGGTTTGCAGCCTATACTTAAGTAAACTTTATTTCTTCCGACTCGCAACTCGTATTAAATAACATGGCAGCTTACAATTTAGGGGCTTAGAATGATGGTGGTGTAAGTCACTTTTACTAAGAGGTTTTTTTCTATCATATTAAGCATGCTTTAAAATATAGTTCCGTTACAGTTATTACACTTTTTTTACTCAATTTGGAAGTAAAATTCCAGTTCTAAAAAAAACGGGTGCTGTATTTTATATGTGAAAGCAATTCATAGTTTTTGTGAAAGTTACTTTACGTGACTTACGCCACTGTCATTCTAACCCCCTCATTATTACTGCAGTTCTCGTAACGATGAAGCGGTACGAGTGTCTTTTTAAGATAAAAACAACATTCCTGATTAACTCTCTAGTCACTAGTGCAAAGAATTTTGTTATTATGGTAGTAGACTACATTTTATTTTCATTTGTGTACTTATGATTATTTAACCCCTTTGATGTTAACACTGACTAAATGAAATATGTACAAATAATTCAGAATACGTATCTACGCAAATAGTTTTCTATATGTTTGGCTGTTGTTACAACGTGACCCACGGATAATCATTACCCTATGTGCCGCTAAGGTAACGACCGCATCTAACAAGAGGAATGACTTACGCTGCAAAGTAAGAGAATTGGTGTTCAGGTATTCGAACCCTGCAGCACGATTTTGTTCTAGACAGAGACCAGGTACAAAACAGGACCTCCCACTGGTATTTTTTCTAAAAGTATCACATAATTTAAGTTGTATTACGTAAGAAATTGTTACAGTTAGCGGGGATGGCTTTAGATACGTTGGGTAACATTAGAACATTAAAAAATATTTTTTTCCTACATTATGGCAGCCATAATTAAAAAACTTACGTGAGATAAATTCCAAATAATGAATGTCCACATGAAATTACATTAATACGTAGTCACATTTTATGCACATAGTAAAAAAAATTGCGCAAAAGACACGAAGTCACCCCTACATATCCAAAGTCACCCCATGTGTCCATGTCCAGTCACCCTTACACCCTTACATATCCAAAGTCACCCCATGTGTCCAACGTCATCCCACGTATCCAAAGTCACCCCATGGGTCTCCCCGCGTGTCCATGTCCAGTCACCCTTACATGTCCAAAGTCACCCCACATGTCCAACGTCATCCCACGTATCCTAAGTCACCCCATGTGTCCATGTACAGTCACCCTTACACCCTTACATGTCCAAAGTCACCCCACATGTCCAACGTCATCCCACGTATCCTAAGTCACCCCACGTGTCCATGTCCAGTCACCCCTACATGTCCAAAGTCACCGCACATGTCCAACGTCATCCCACGTATCCAAAGTCACCCCACATGTCACCCCACGTGTCCATGTCCAGTCACCCCTACATGTCCAAAGTCACCCCACATGTCCAACGTCATCCCACGTATCCTAAGTTACCCCATGTGTCACCCCGCGTATCCATGTCCAGTCACCCCTACATGTCCAAAGTCACCCCACATGTCCAACGTCATCACATGTATCCAAAGTCATCCCACGTGTCAACCCGCGTGTCCATGTCCAGTCACCCCTACATGTCCAAAGTCACCGCACATGTCCAACGTCATCCCACGTATCCAAAGTCACCCCACGTGTCACCCCGCGTGTCCATGTCCAGTCAC
>PNEQ01085865.1:0-30482 GCA_003012365.1 Medauroidea extradentata | reverse complement strand
GCCGCCTGCTGCACCATACACTAAATGCATATCGGCTAGCTCTGCCAATGTGTAGCCTTCCATGTAGCCTCTACAACTACGACAATAAACGTAGCGAGTGTAACACATGCACGGTGTCTCGTACAGTCACAGAGCGTCAAAGCGGGTAGTACATAACACAACACAACAGATGTTTTCACTGGCTTGTTGTCGCCAGGTTTCCTACCTACCCCTGTTACTTTGGTGCACAATTGCAGGTATAAGGATGCATTTCCGGACATGGGTTCCTTAATCAAATATGTTCCAAACATGCACATCTACCATCCCTATCAATTTGTAACACTTATTCTTGGCCACCCTGTATACTTCGGGGATAACGTATTTCAATGTCCCTCATTTGTTCCAAGAATAGCGACCCCCATCTCAAGTAGTTTAATCTATCAAATATTCGAAAAACAGGAACAGCCTCCTGAACTGTTTCCAGGTAAAGTTACCAGTTTCCTTCCCTGTCAGCTCTGATGATTAACTTCAAAATGTTGACAAGGTTTAGGAATCCTTCCAGGTACCTGCATTGCTCAGACTGTTGCACTGCTTGTTGAGTGAAATCTTCTAGTAAACTCAAAATTCTTGCTGATAACGAAACAATATTTTCGAACATGTATTGAACATCTGTATTTTTCTTTTACATTGCATTAAGCAACTCTTTAACTTGCAAAGTTAAGTCTGGCTCTTCTTCTATGGTCATAAAAATGCCTTCCATTTAAGTCTCTCAACAACTTCTGCTAGCATTAACACTCCCTTTACAGACCTTACATAATTACTTCCTTTTAGAACGCTCTCAGTAACGTTTGGTCCAAAAACATTGTTTTCAATTATGACAGTTTCAAAGTCACTGCCATCGATGTATTTTCTAATGCATGCGAGAAGTTTTTTAGTTAAATGGAATGATCCCGTAAGAAGAACAAGATCAGGAAATTCTTCAGATGCCAACTGAATTTCTGCTGCAATATAGTAAACACCTTAATGAGACAGTTCGTGATTCATTTAATTGAACGTTTTTGCTGTTGTCTTAATCAACATCCTCTTCTTTTTTCTGACAAAATCTCTGGTTGGCTGGTATTTACAGGAGAAAGGATAGCCAGTTTGTCAACACACAACAATTCTGACAAAAATCGATCACAGGTGGAGGGATATATATTTTTTTTGCCAAGAATTTTTTAGTTGGTTTGCATCACCAATTTCATCGCCAAGATCAGAGTCTCTTTCAAGAAGCGATTGTGTTAACAACTGTGCAGAGTCAACAGAACGAAGCCTATCTGCTATCTGATCAGCTGTTAATGTTGAAGAGAATACAAGGAGAGGTTTGTTCCTGAATGTTGGCTTAGAGAACTGTATTTCAACCCCAAATAATTTTATCAGGTAAAGTTTTACTTCCGTATTAGTGAACACATTATCTCCAAATGTTTGATGAGCAAAATCACGAATTTTACTGAACGTGAGACCATAACCACTATGTAGAATATCTTGAAGAACTTGTTTCATACCTTCTATTACTTGTCCTTTTGATTTTTTTTTTGTGGTTTAGAATCACTTTATTGGCTTTGTTTCTTATATTTTTGAATATACGCTTCCAGGCAGAGTTTATGGTAGTATATGTCTGCACCAAAAACATGAGATTCACTTTCAAGATCACATATTGAGACATACACATCGTCTTAAAAAAACAGCGTAGCAGAAAGAAACGTTGTAGCACGATTGCTTTCACTTATTCGATGTTTGTCTTTTGTATTCCTGTGCTTCTGCCTACTATAAATAATACACGGCAGTGTTTTCGGGTCTTCACTTGGAGATGGTGAGTTTCGTGATATGATATCGGATCTTAGTGTTTGCATAGAATGGTACTGCACGCTTGAAAAGTTCCACTGCTTGATTCCAAATGCGAAAGATCTTCATTTTCACTTTGTATTCTGAGAAGTGTTTTATTAAGGGTGTAAGATTTATAACATTCGTTTGTACAATGACACACAAATTCAAAGTCAGACCCTAAATCACAAACACGCTTAAACAATGTCCCTTCGTGTTTGAGCTGCAGCTAAAATCTATTTTCTTCCGTCTGATGTACCAGTTGTTTCTTTTCCAGATTTTTGTTTTTGACATATGATACACTTGTATTTGTCCGTTTGTGTGGTGATTTCTGCACATCAACAGAGTTGCAAACCAACCAATTCCTTACTTTCTTCCATGTTCACATCTTAATTAACCTGAATCACACATAATCAGTGCACGTCAAATTTAAGTTATACGAATGTATAAGTCAAGGGATTATTTTTACAGCATGTCCTAAAACCCTGTCTGTTAACAGTATGAAAATGGTATAAAATAGAACATTTTTGACTTTTTAATATGAAAACAGGCATTTCGTACTGAAAAATTTATGTGAACAAAAATTATAGACACATTTAGCGCACAAGTGATATAACAAAGACAAAAGTTAATAAAACTTGGATATAACACACAATGTAAGCTACTGTTACTAAATAGCGCCATAAAAGTATTTGGCCCGGGATGCCAGGTGTCTACCTAAAATGTTTCATTCCTTTGGACATGTTCTAACAGAATTTGAAGAGAAAACTCGTCCACCTCATAATTCCTACGGACCTTCATGGCCAGGGACTGTATTAACTTGTCTGTAGGCCAATAACGGGTAATCAAGTTTTTACTAGCGAGATTCTTATTGGCTCAGTCAAATAGGGCAACAGCTCCGCGTACAAGCGAAAGCCAGTAATCTTCTGGTAAGCTGAACGTGCGTTGAAACCTAGCAAGCAGTCAAGTTTTCCCGCGATAAACCATCATTTCTAGTCATGGAGTATGTTCGGGTTAGTTAGACCAACGGATTTTAGCATGTCACAGAATAATAACGTGAAATTTTCACGTGTCTGTCCATAACATTCATTTAGTACGTCTTTGTAACATGCATTAACCCACACAAATACGAGTTTATTAATATTACAGCCATTGTCACTATGTGTACGCTTTTAGTTCACCTTCATTAAATAAATTAACCCAAACGAACCTCTTTCATAATATCAGTCATTGCCCTTACATGTCATTCATTTTGTTGACCTTCATAACAAACATTTACCCAGACACATCAGTTTCACAAGATTGGAACCATTGTCACTATGTGTCATATGTGTAGTTGAAACTCATAAGTTAACCCAGACACAAGCATTTTATTATGTTAATATTAGAGCCGTTGTTATGACGTCATATACATATAATATTTTTAAGGAATAATCATCACACCCAGAGGAACAAAAATACATTTGTGTGCATAGGCCGGAAATTGTGCGGGATGCGTAATTTTAATATAAAATGCCTAGAGAAGATGATATATCGCGAAAATAATTTGTACCAACATACCCTTGAAAACACTGTAGTTTCTTGCTACATGTACGTTTGGGTGATGTAGTCTAACATAACGTAGCTGTCTGCCGATCAATAACAGGCATCAAATATTACAATATCGGGAGTCGTATTCACTCAGTCAAATAGGGTAACAGCTCCAAGTACAAGCTAAAGCTAGTTATCTTCTGGTAAGCCAAACGTGTGTTGAAATCCAGCAAACAGTCAAGTCTACCCGCGATAGATCATCCTCTCTAAGAATGCCATCGCAGCTGTTACTGGCAGATGTATATCAGGTTAGTTGTCTTTATATTGGGTACACAGAAAATTTTGTCTGCTCCTCTCGAAATCATTTTGCTGTCAGCAACAAAAAAATTTTGGTTTCTCAAAAAAATAATTTGTGTTTACTACATATTAATTTGGCAGGGAATCTTTGATACAAGGATTCCTCTTTCATTGCACGTATTGCCCGATGAAGCTTTCCACAGTTACTTGATCCAACCTGCCCGTTATACCTAGTAGGCTACGTCACCTGATCTGATGCACAGTAACGGTGCATTTTCGAACCTGTGTTCAAACCCATTTAAGTTCCTCTAGTAGGGAGTTTATTTCCCTAAAATATTGACATGCAATTTTGCAACACCTATACATGATAATCGCTCATAGGCGGCCTCCGTGGAATAGTCGGTTAGGTATTAGTCTACGGTGCGAGACGTCCTGGGTGCGAATCCTGGCTCGGAAATGGCTATTATATTGTCCCTTCACTTCACGTTAATCGATTCATACGATCTCGTAATAGGGCTGTAAACCCTTTCAACATCACCAAATGTCTGCACCTGATGATTAATTACAATTACATTATCCAGGTGGGTACATTAAAATACGTTCTGTACCTTTCCAGTTGCTACATTATATTCCTGGAATATGGTGCTCAACTGACTGAAAAATAAATTCTTAAACGAACTGTCCTTGAAATGTAAAACTTCCCGCTCGAACTGCGTGTATATCGGATAATCAGACGGTTAATAAAATTCCATTAGTGTTTTGTGTTTAAACGTAGTTTTGTGACTAAACTTTCGCTGGAATGCCGCAAGAAGGTAAATGCGTTGTCATTTTTTACTCCGATACCGTTAATTTTCAAAAGTAACGAGTTAGGTATGTAGTAGTAACGTGTTTTAAAAATTTATTTAGGTA
The DNA here is from genome assembly GCA_003012365.1 of Medauroidea extradentata. Classification (NCBI taxonomy): domain Eukaryota; kingdom Metazoa; phylum Arthropoda; class Insecta; order Phasmatodea; family Phasmatidae; genus Medauroidea; species Medauroidea extradentata. The sequence goes on along the minus strand of PNEQ01085865.1, from coordinate 25,904 downwards.
GTTTTAGTTAATTCATATAAAAGGGTTGTTTTATATAGTTTTTGTTTTGCTCATTGAAGCATGACTAATAGCGAATTTTACAAATGATATGTTTTAGTGTATAATGTTTTTTTTAACTGAAGTGAAGTAACTTATGCCTATCAGTTGTATTGATGTTTTGTTACAGTCAAAAGACTGAGTTGAGATGTATCTATGTAGCTGGCAGCACACAATGCGCGCAGTCTCGCGTTCAATCACATCAGCGGGATTGTTTGGGCAGAGGCCGGTAAATACGTTAACAAACCGTGAATGCTGCGAGGTCACGCACGCTAATTGAGGTCACAATACCTGCTACGTCATCACCGCTTGCCATGGCTTTAGTCTGCATGCTCTGCTGCGTACGATGCCGCTATAGTAAACCAACCCTTTCACCTGCTCGAAGTTAAGGATCTATTAGTCATACTTTCTTTTGTGTTATGAAGGTTTTCCATGGTTTTGTAACTTCACACGAAAGGAACTGTGATAAAACCACGAATCACTAGAAAATAATTTCTATGTATATTGCAAAATACAATTTCGAACATTTTTACATTACGTATTTTGCTGTGCAAGTTAAATAAAATCACAATTTTAATGACTCAACTGGTTCTTGTAAGCAAAGCGACTACACAAAGAAATTTCTCTGTAATCGAATAATTCCTTAATTTCAAACATTACTACGTGGTTCAGTGATTTTTCCCCATGAAACAAAAACGTAACGACACAAAAATCTCAGAATGAATTTTCATAAACCTTATTTATCGCGTGTTGGTGTAAACGCTTCCTTTTCTGCGCAATGCACTGCAGAATACTCATGTGGCAGGCAGTATAGCAAAAAATTAATGATTTTGTGCGAGGGTTTCATGGTATTCATTTTAGACAATATTGAAATGTTACCTTTTGCTATGTTATGGGAAACACGGCGGACGTTGCCGATAGCCGGAGGGTTTTCTCGGGGAACTCCCGTTTCCCCCTCTCTCATTCCGTCACTGCTCCATACTCATCTCGCCCTCACCTCTTCCATTCCTCGGGTCGGAGGGCGACAGGCATGTCACTAGACGAGCAGCCGGCCCAACCTTCACCTCGGCCTACCCTCATACACAATGCGACCTTGGCCGAAGGCGGGAACTCGTGGTGATTTTTATTTTATTTTGCTATATACAATAGGCTAAATCACAGAAAAATATTCCTTAATTAAAAACACCTCAGATTTACAACATAAAATACTGAGAATTAATGTGTGTAGTATCGTAAGTTTCTTTGAGAATTTAAATAATTCGAATTGGAGAATTTCGAATTGGGTTTCAAATGGTTTCGTATGCACATGTGCGTCCTTTATTTATTAATCATGTTTTAAATATGTCACGTGCTTATATCCACAAGCATAAAACACAACATAGCATAGTCTACTCGGAGACGTATGATGTGATGGGGTTAATTGCGTACGTGACTTACATGATACGATCAGTATTTATACAGGCAATGTATGGAGTGTGGCCTTTAATAATACACTTGTTTTGTCTCCAATACCAAGATTAGATTTCTGTCAAATTTCGGGACTCGTTGACAAGAACTGCAGAGTTAAACAGCAGGAAAATAGTTATCTACACACGGAGTCAATCCAAAGTTTTATTGAACGGCCTAGAATGTTTATGAAATGTTCACTATTAGGATATTTTAAGTGCGTAATTATTACTCAGTTGCATATCTCCTCTCTAAGTTTCAACACTCAGAATCTGTATTACGTGTCTCTTCGGTAACGGTCTCAAATTATATTTTGAAAGATGTAATTCTGGAAACAGTTTCACCTCCTCCATTATTCATACTTGACTCATCTCAAATTCGTCTCCGGTGGTGGCGATATTTTAACTTCTCCCTTCCGATTTTAAAATTAGGCTACGGAGATTTTTTTTCTCCCAACGCTCCACTTTCTGCAGAGGAGTTCTTTGAGGAGGGGAGGGGGGCAGTAGGTCGAGGCAAAGCGAATTTCTTAATTCAGCACTATAGCGCAAGGAGAAGAGATGTGGGCAGGGGTTTGGAGTGGGAGCCAAGTTAAACAAGACAGTGTTTGGAAGTTTCTTACGGCCGTGGGAGTTACTAAACTTGGCTGGGGATGGTTCTAGTGGGAGGCTGTCGGCTCCCGAGGAACCAGTAACCGAAACTGCACCTCCCTCGTTTATTTACACCACCTCCCCACCCCCTCTCCTAGGCGACCGATTCTCCCCGAGAACATGGAAAAGGTGGGTAGTGCGGCGCTAAGGAGGCGAGGCGGGGCTTAGAGCGAGAGTTATTGAAAATGCGCCAAAATTGTTGTTTCCTTTTGTGCGACCTCCAGACCCCGGTTGCGAGGTCGCCTTTGTTCCCAGCGTCGCACAAAGAGGTATTGAGCAGAGGGGAAACAATGGATGGTTCGAACCCGTAGACGAGGCGAGAGCTGGGGCGCGATCAACAAGCTTCCCCTGCTCTTGGCTCACTTTCCCGGCCCTGGCTGACTCGCCTAGGTGACATTCCGCGTGGTTTCACTAGCTCAAGAAAAGTCCTCATTAGTCACCCTGAATATTAAATGGCGTTGATCTCTATCAAATTGCTGTGGATGTAGTTAAAATCATAGACGTGCAATCGGAACCTTTAAATATTCATCTTAAAATTATAATTTCTCTGACTTACATTGCTACAGAAGCCAAATTCCGGTTCACAGCAACAGCAAACCAGTAACTCTGCTGATACACTCACATCGATACTAATTAGAATGTAATGACTGACTTTACAAGGGGCGACACGTCACGTCACCTATCATTAATGTTAACTGGTGACCGAAATAAACTGAATGATTCAATTAATTAGTTCACACATTGCCACTCTCGGAGAAGTTGTAACCGTCGAAGTTCACATTACACGTTAATAATTCATGCTTGTGAGAATTTTATAAATTTTAAAAGTAAACGTTTCAATTTATTTACGTAAAACTATTGTTTTACAAGTTTATTTTTTTTACGCAGGAAACTCTTTATCACCAACGTAATTTGTGTGGAAAAAAAAATGGAACTCATACACATTTGCATTGGGTAATTTAGTTATTTCACATTATTAAAGAGTATTATTTTTGTTGTAATGGAAATAAAGTTTCAATTATATTATTTGTGTACCACACAAATTGGGTGAAAAGCAAATAATCAGCATCCATCAATATTTAACACTGCTTTTTAAAGTTTTCCAATAAACGTTTTTAGGTTAGCCTCTGTTGTTGATTAAAATATTATCTAATATCTATGTATGAAAAAGAACCCTGACTGAATGACTGACTGACATAACAAACTGGACCTAGAAATGTGGACATTTTTGTGTGGGTTCCCTTTCGGTCGTAGGCGAGCACTAAGATGTGATTTTTCGAAATTCGTCCCCTAAGAGGGTGGAAAGGGGTGAAATGTGTTTCAAAAGATTCGTCTACATAGCTCTAACCCGACGGCCTATCGTCGTGACATTTTACTTCAATGGGTGAATCATAAAAAAGCATATTAGACAATTTAAGGGTTATTCGAAATTCAACATTCAACCATTAAGGGGATGAAAAGACTGTAAATGTGTATCCTACTAATTATCTATATCTATTGAACCTTTCGGGATACAGAGTTGCATTTTACTTCAAAATGATGCTGATGTGAATACCCAAATATAGGCTAAGTTTTTCGATTTTTCGAAATTCGACTCCCATCGTCATGATTTTAAGTTCAATTACATACGTATACAAATATAAAACACAGAACTTCAAGACTTTCGAAAGTCTTTAATTAAGGGGATGAAAAGACGTCAAACGTGTCTTCGATTATTCTTCCATACATATCGAACCAGTCGATATATCGGAGTGTTGTTTGCTTCAGAATGATGTTTACGTAAAGAACGAAAATATATTTAAGGAAATTTTCCGAATTCTACTCCAAAGATGTCAAAAAAAAGGTGAAATATATTTTCGATTAGTGATCGTTATGTATACGTTAGATTTCACTGAATTTTTAGATATTGAAATGTATATTATACATTTTTCGAAATTTGAGACCTAAGGAGGTGAAAATTTATGAAACGGGATGAAAGGTGTTTTTAATTAATCAACATATTTTAAAATAAACGGGCTATCGTCACGATTTCCACTTAAATGTGACGCCCATGCAATATATATCCTTAATTATCTATAAAGTTTTTTTCTTTCGAATATCTTTGAACCCTGAGGGGATGAAAATACATTGAATATGTTTTACATAAATCCACGAGTGCTATCGAACCCGTCGAGGCATAGAGTTGTTTTTCGTTTTATGATGATGAATACGTAAATGCCTGTAAACATATTTTACGTAAATGCCTGTAAACATATTTTAGTAATTTTCAAAATCCGATCTCTTAGGGCTGTGATGGAATAAAAAAACATTTTTTAATTAATCGTTGATTACGCTTTGACTCAATGGGTTATCGTCGTGATTTTCACCTCAATTGGATACTTATACAAATGTTTAACATGTGATGGTAAGATTTCGCGAAATTCGATTAATGAAGAGGTGTTTTCATCTACCACAAGAAATCGAATTAACCAGTTGAGATATTGAGATATTTTTCGTTTCAGAATAAAGCTTACGTAAATACGAAAAAAATGCTCAGTTTTATTCTGAGAAAATAACTCTCAAATACCCGGGGGTGGGGAGGCTAACGTAAACCTTTCAAGTGAGAGTGAGTGAGAGATTTTTGTCATCGCTTAACATCGAGGTCTTTAGCGCTGGTGAAGGATGACATTAGGTGAGTATGGAGCAGCGCCGGAATGAATGGGCGGGGGAAACGGGAGATCCTAGAGAAAACCCGCCGACCAGCGGCATCGTCCGGCACGATTCCCACATGCGAAAATCCGGGGACCGACCTCGCGAGTAATCGAACCCGAATCACCTTGGTGAGAGGCGAATTGTCTGACCATTCGGCCACCGCGGCCCCGTAAACCTTTCAAAGCATCAGACGATCCGAAAAAGCAAGTACAGCCACAGAGAAGTTTTCTTTATAGAGAAGTTAACATTCTGCAATTTATATCGTTACATTTGGTTACACAACCTCTACGTGCCCAGTGACGAAATATTTTTTTAATATTTAATGAACTTTCGAAGGTACGTATTGAAAGCACAATCATCAATGGTCGTGCTCGAGATAAATGAGTCATCATACTACGTATACTACTTATACCATCTGAATACTCTCTCATATTCGTCTATTTTTCTATGACTATAAATTAGGTTCGGAACAGTATTAAGAGTTGCAGGAATAGACTTAGGAAATTTTTTAGCTATAGCTACCTAGCCTACTGCAGAGTGAGCTCAACCTGCAGCTTGGTTATCCTAACACTTAATGGCCGAGCCACTAATCGAGGGCACAAAGAGGTCCTTCTATATATGTGTATATATGTATATATATATATATATATATATATATATATGCTATTACGAATAATAAACGCGGGCAATGCCACGGGCAGACTCCTAGCTTATAGTTTGTGTGTTTGTCTTCTATGCGGTTTTATACCCTTCATTCGATTGCGATTAAATTCCTGCAAAAATGGGGTTGGAAGGGGGGAGGCAAAAGAGGTAGACGGTCAGAAAAGGACACCAAAAAGATTTAGTTAACAAATAAAGTATTGTAAGTTGTGCGTGCACCCGCTAACGTTTCTACCAATTTGCAGGGGGAGGGGAGCAGGTGGGCAAAATTGAGTATAGGGCAGAACGGGACACCCATAAACTTAAGGGGAAAAGCTAAAAAACTTTGGTGAGTTGTGCGTACATCCGCGAAGTTTTCAGTCAACCAAATACTACTTGTTGGAGAGGGGAAAATTATGTATAGGAGTATAAAAATTTGGTAAGTTGTGTGTGCGCCCACGAAGGTTTATACAAAAACAAATTATGCTTTGGGGGAAGTGGGATGCAAAACGGAGTACAGAGGCAGAACGAGGTACCAAAAATTTTTTTTCAAAATATTTCTAAAACCCACATTAATTACCCTTAACATAAATTTACCCCATTTAGCACTTTTCGAATGCTTTTGTTTCAAAAATATTGTCACATTAAATTGAAATCCCCGCAAACGAAGTTGCGGGAACCAGCTAGTGTTAGCATATATTACAAGTAGTTAGAGTCGTTGAAAGGAATTTTAACCAGCGGTGAAGGACAACTTTTGTCAGGGGTTATACCAGTTTTCAGAGCACCATGCCAGATGGTCAATGAGTATGTCTGAAATACAGATATTACTGAAGTCGGCGAGGTAAGTAAAAAATACTATTTGGCTAGCCATTTAACTGAGGAAATAAAAACTTTCAACGCTGTGTAATGCCTATACCGTCACCTCGTTATTATAAACCTGCTCGGTAATGACGTTCTATAGAAGCCTAGACTAACACCAAGTGCCACGTTTCAAATCTTTACTTTAACTCATAGTTCAGTAGCCAGTAAGTTATAAAATTATGTTTGTAGAGTTATCTTGCTATACATATAAACGCTATAGGCGGAGATTTCATGCAAAATGAGATAAAAAAAATTACACAAACTATGTCGCAATGTATGTGTCGATTCGTAAAGGATGTAAATTATTTGGAAAATGTATCCCTGAAAACAGTTTTAATTACAAATAACCAAATTTAACTGAAATTTATACACTGTATTTTTTAATCTGGACATAAAATTTGCTAATAAATGTGGGAAAATATAATCTCCATTAATTGAGAATGTAGAAGGTGTCATAACACAATGTAACTTCAGTGTATTTATAGGCTTTAATGACTTACTATGTTTATCAAGGTACGAATAAGTTGCCATTGCACAATTCTCTCAGGCGAACGGTTGTAGAAAAAACTGATAAAGTTGGTAGGGTTTTAGATCGTTGCTTGCAAAGTAAGCAACCTATGTTGCAACCCCTTCAATTCATTCCCAAATATTTCTTGTTTGATGGAAAATGATCACAAAATCATCTGAATATAACTAACCTTATTCGGTAAAAAACCAAATAAATAATACGACAGAAGTGTTTTATACAGATGTAGATTTTACAGACACCAGGAAGCACAAAAAATATGTGATTGTAAAACAACCAATGCTGGTGTCGGTGTAAATTTCAAAACTACAAATAAATCATCGCGACTTGACTTCTCGTTTGATACTTGTTAACTGATCAATAGCACAATGCAGACGTATCTACTACATATAAGTGCGCTTTCAACATTCGTGAAGAACTTCGCCTGGATGAAAATATACGTACCCGCAGCGTCGTTAACGTATTTTTCATCTCGAATTAATTACTGCCCGTTTATTTTACCTCAACAGTAGTTGTGAATCTACAATGCAAATAAATAATGCCCGACTTATCTGGACAACGCAAATATGGGAATAATCCACGACACTCTGTAATAATGTGGTCTAACTGTCGTAAATGACACTTAAGAGCCGTCTATAAAGAGAATTATTTGCGATTTGTCAACGAAGGATTCCCAATAATAAATCTTCCAGCTTATTTTGTCACTTAAGTATACCTAAACATAGGTGTAGCTCTATACAGTCAACATCATTCTCAAGAACAAGGAAAAATATTTGTAGGCTATTTCTAGAACACAAATACAAGGCAAAAACATGGGAGGTAAATGTTTTTAATTTTTATTGCTGAATTAAATATTGAAGCAGGGCGCAACAATTTTTTATGTTGAAGAAGTATTGTAGTATGGCTGAATTTTGTGTGCGAGCACATACTCCACTGCATCGTCCGTGGAAACAGCAAACACAATCTGTAAAATTACTGTACACGGCTGTAATCATGAACAGAGCACTACGAAAATATCTTTTAAAAAAGTAATCCCCACGATGTTACATAAAATTTACAGAATACCAGTAATGAAGATTTAAAAACTTATTTGGCCTAACAATGCCTCTTCAGTTCTATAATTTCTCAAACACCAGTGTAAGTCCAACTAAACATTAATTTCAATATCTTAATTTTCAGCCATGTGTTGAAAATAATTACAGAATGCTGGGGGATGGGGGTGCGGTGGCCGAGCAGTCAGACCACTCGCCTCTCACCAAGGTGATCCGGGTTCGATTCCTGGCGGGGTCGGATTTTCGCTTGTGGGAATTGTGCCAGACGATGCCGTTGCCAGGTGAATTTTTTCGGGGACCTCCCCCCCCCCCCCGGTCCACTTATTCCGGCGTCGCTACACAGTCACCTCATGTCACCCCTCACAAGCACTAAAGACTCAGCTGTTAAGCGCTAAACAAAATATCTCACTCACAGAATGCTAGGTTGAGTAGAGAGTGCGACAGACTGCTATATGATAACACTACAGTTTCTTCGCAACGTCTTAGGCTTTTATACCGCTGACGTAAAGGTTTGCGTTCATGTAATGACGATATTTGTGTTTCATTACCCAAAGTTTACACACGCTTTGCAATATAGAGAAGGCCGAGCAAAAAGCTGGTTTCAAATTCTTGTAACAGCATTTAGGAACACTATAGAGACGTGCAAATTTTTCGCGTTATTTTCTGACTGCATGTAACGACAAGCTATTATTTGCTTTCGCGACATCTTCCATCGGCATACAAGGTCGTTGCGGAGGACACTTTAAGACGTCATGTGTTTGTGTGAGTGAGGCACGGTGCCAAGGGTGATGTTGACCGGCTCATCTGGTGATGTATCGCCTCTACTGCAAAAGACAAACGGAGTGCAGTGGTATCGTAGATCACTCGCCAGACTGACACTTTCAGTGGTGACCCCATATTTTTATTGGTGGAAACTTTTAAGCAAAGTCCTTTGCATATTTCTACGGTAGTTTCACGCGAATTCCGTGAGTAGTGTTTCAAAATATAACGTGTTTAAAAAGCTGTTATTATTAATCATTTTGAGGGGCTCCGAAATGTTATTTCTAACCATCGTGATGCTTTAAAACAATCCTTCAGTCACCGTTTGAAGTGTATTTTGTTTTCTTACATTGGCACGATGAGCATATGTGAAATAGTTTCGTAAAAACATATTTACGAACATACTGCAACGCATTTTAAGTGCGTTTCAGGCGAGGCTCTTAAGCCAGAAATTGAAAGTTCTATGATATTGTGACCAATTAAAACAGATAAATACGTAAATGACATCACAAAACTTGTGAGGATTTAAATCAGATTTACGTCTAGAATGTATAGATCAGTGGAGTCTAGTCTGTCACCAGTTATCATAGCGAATTTTTCACGCCTCTACCATATGCACAGTTCAAGTATATCGAATTTGCTCGTCTACAGGCTGATGGATCAGCGTATTGCGCATCACGCAGAATATTTTGCGTCAGTGACGTCACTACTGGGCAAACCATTTAAGCCACAATCGTCCCATTACCAGCAGCTATTCTGCGAGGACAAATTAAACTCGCCGGACTGTCAGGAGGGGTGGTTTTCACAAATATTAACCAACACGCAACTGCCTCACATTGTGTGATGTACCTGCCATTTTTATAACGCTTTACGAATGCAACCAATTACGACAGAGCTGTGTTTCGATGTTTGCTGGAAGCAGTTTTGAACTAGAAGATGTATTGGTGTGGTATCTGAAATTAAGCCTTTCATGTAAAGTTAGGACTTTTTGATGATGTATCATCTGGGTTTCCACTGGCTAAACATTTTACTAAACGCTGCTTCCTGTATCGGCTTCGTTTGTGTGTGTTTGTGTGTGTGAGGCACAAAATCAATTGAGCTCTAAGGTTTCTTTATTGTATACTTTCACGACTTTTCTTAAATAAATTCACAATATAACGTTGGGGATTCTAAATATTTTATCATGTAACTCATGGGATGATAGTTAACGGTGAATTATTTTATGTAAGTAAAATGGTTTTTACTATTTGCATGACAGCGTAACATGCAAATTTTGAGTTTGATGCACCACTATGAGAAAATTTTGCGATCTAAAATTGTTTTTGTAAGAGGAAACTATACTCATAAGTATCGTTAAAAAAACTAACACTATTTGTTAAAAACATAAAATTGTTGTTTTATCTCACTTGAACTACCTAGCCCAGTATAAAAGTTTACCGTCGCCTTAGCTGCAAACAATATTGTATTAAACAACATATTTCATGCAAATGATGAAAACATTAATGTAGCCACCTGTGTAGCCGTGTCTTGCGCGTTCGAGGCCAAGAATGGCGGAACTCCAAGGGCGGCATAGAATGCGTATCACCCTCACCTTAGCCTCTAAACGTAAGTGACTGAACTGGTGTGCAATCTTCTCGCCGATAACTCGCCTCTATGTGACAGCCAGTAGCGACTCTAAAACACTTGTGACGTAATTTCAGAGATAAATATAAGATTTTTTTTTCTTTTTAGTATTGTGTATCAAGATTTATGTACCTAAAATTCAACAGCAAAAGCGCTACAATTTTCTCCTCTTTCAGCCGCTATAATATGCGTTACAAATATTATTATTCTGAAATGGGTAGACACAAAAAATTAATGGCTCTACCTTAGTAGCTAGCCCTTACGTACGTTGTGAGGTTTTATAAAAAATACTTTATAAGCCGAAATTCTGCACACCACTCGGCGTTCAGGATAGGCGGCCACCTTAATTCGTCTACGTAAACTATACGAGTTCAACATCATGCCTAATACATTATCCTTGTTAGCTGCGTAACAGGTGGTTAATCTTACTCACACAATTTATTTATTTACGTGTTTTAGAGTCTCATAAGGTATGTTTACAAACAATTTCGCGCATAATATAGACCAAAACATAACTACGTCGATGCCAGCAATTACTTAATTCATTTAGATTCACGCATATAAAACACCAATTACGAGTAAGTGCTTTAAACTGATCTCGTTCAACACAAAGGTAGCGACCATTCGTCGAAACAAAAAAAAATAATCGATCGCTTGCTGATCGTTAAATTAATTCAGTACGGACAAAATAAACGAAGCCGGATTACATTACCAAAGATTAAGATTAATTAAGAATTCATATCAATTAGCCGTTCACGGAAACATTCCAAAACCTTACTTGACTAAAAAGGTTAAATCACAGCAAAGAAAGTTTTAGCACATTCACAAATTAGTCTTTTATTCAGTCTAAAGTTTAGCCCAGTCGATAACGCAAACGATTTGCCATTTATTTTATTCACGGAAAGGAAGTGGATATTTTTATCACCGCGGTGAGGCTTTTAATGAGTGTTGATACCAAGTACGTAGCTGCACCGAAATGAAGAGGAACGGGTGACACCCGAGAAAACTGGCCGACCCACGGCACTTTCTCGTCCACATTAAATCCGGCCGGCTGCACTTAACCGAACCCGGTTCGCCTTGGTGGGAGGCAAGCTGCTAAGCTTTCAGGAATGATGCGAAACACTATGTATTCTAACAATAATCATTTTATTCGCCCACATGTATCACAAATACATATTGCCAAGTATAAAAAACGTTCACATAAATGTTTGCGTGTTCGTTACATGCATAATGAAATAACGTTTGAGCTCCAAGTGAGTAAAGTCATTTGCCAAGTTGATGATACTCCTTAAAAGGCTGAATTCTTTATGGGTGATTTAATTGACAATTGCCCAAAAATGCTTGGAAGAATGCTTCAAAGAATCTGAATAACCCAGCCACGGTTTTGTTCTGTAGTGACAGTAGTCTTCCTAAAAGCTAAATTCTGCCTCCTAAATTTCCATTTTATTTCTACGTGTACGGCATTACTCACCACGCTTCGAGGGTTGTAAAACGATTAAATTTATTTTACTTTTAGGGAGAAAATCGAAGAAGCTTTAAAACTGTCTGGTTAACTTTACTTGCGTAAAACCAATGACAAAAGGGCAGTTTTTTCTGTCCCGTCCATGCGTACGAGAAAGCAGTATATTTTAATTTAGTCGCTCGTGTGCGAGCTACAAATTTCTTTTATTGCCATGACCGCTTTTCAATTCGTGCAGCAATAAATGAAAGTAAATAAAAGTTTGGTTCTAGGACATGAAGTACTGTCTCTACTTCATCACATTGCAGATTAATTTCTTCGTATGCATTCTTTAAACACATCACTGAACGAAAATCAATTAAAACCCTAGCATTCCAGTATTACTGAACCTTTCGTAACTCTACCAGTCTAAAATAAAAAATTAAATCAGAAATATATATTGGAATAACTGTACACCTTACGTTTAGGCTAAACTTTGGCTAGTATTTAACATACGATGAATAAATACCAACAGCAAAAAACTAATCCAGATTTAAAATACTTTTAAAAGATTGACGACTTATTTTTCTCCTGTGAACTTGCGAGAATAATAATTGATCATGATTCTGAGCATAACTAAGGATTGCTGTGTTTTATTATACTCGACTGTCTTATGTTATTATCAAGATTTTTATCGCCACTGTTTCTGTACTTAAAATTAGTAATAGGAATACAGCTGGGATTCTCCCAAACTTGCTGGTGTAATAAAAGAGAAGATATTAATCTGTGCAGTTATAGTTATTTTCAGAAACTGCTACTGTTGTGTTTTGTCAAACAAAGTTGACGTGACTTTGCGTACATATAAAACGTAGTACGTAAAGGATCGTACATATTTACTGTCTGAAGCAAGGAGTCGATACAATTTTAGTACATGCTCAAAAAAGTACATATTTCAATTCGAGTGTAATCGGCCCTGATACTTTGAAGAAATACTGTTTTAATTAGCCAAAGAAAAAGAAGAAGTACTAATTGAATGAATGTTTTGCGAATATTTCAGAGCAAAAGTAATGAAAGAAGTAAACACTACAAAGTGAACTTTTTTTTGTACACGAAGATACTTCTAGGTCGATCTTTTTAATAAGAATGTATGGATTTATGGACACAAAAAAACTTTTCTGTTGATTTTTCTGCTTACAGTACATCAGTACTTTCCTTTGCGTTCAACTATACTGTTGTCATTGCAGCTTGCATGATCTTCGCTATACAGGTTTCGTCAACGTATCATAAGCATTTGTGTATCTCCATAAATTCATACATTCTTAGTATAAAGTCCCATTGCAACAATCATTCAGAGATATTATCTATCTTTGTGAAACACATGTAAATAGTCTGCTCAAATAATTTATTTGAAACACCGACAAGAAATTTTGAGGTACTGACCGACAAGGAATTCGAAAGTCTGCCCTTGCAAGAAAAGGCGATCAAAGATCAGTTATTTCTGCTAAGACAACAGTTTGATGTGGCGGAAAACAATTTTTGGCTCTGAATGATGAATAATCAAGAAACCGTGACAACAACTAACTTACGGCACAAACGAAGAGCCAGTGATTTTTGGTGAAAAGAATTCTGCAACAATTTGTTTCAATGCCTTATGTGAACATTTGTTTCTCTGCTTCATGGTCAGTGATAGGAAGTTTTTAACTTTCGGTGTATCGTTGTCCTACCCGCTAATCACGGACGTGTGGTGTCACGGTAACATTGTTCTCGTTGGTGCAGTCAAATGAGCCATGTCTCTGCCCTATTATACTCTGCCAATAACCACGGACCAAAGCTGCAGGTGTGTACGTAAGGCGTTGAAACAAGTTGTTGCAGAATACTTTTCACCAAAAATCACTGACTCTAGGAATGAAACCAACAAAACTGTTTATGAACGATTATTTTGCTTCGAAGTAGAATGCGGCAACAATTAACTCGGTAATCCTACCCCGAATTAACTATTAATACAAGCATTGTAAAGTAAAAGCGTGAAGAATAAACTCATGCAACGCTTAGGAATTAACGATGTATTACTACACAATGGGCCCAGCAAACCGTGTTGACATAAGAAGAATGAAAAGTGGAAACAGACGCGCTGCAGGAACGTTACGTAGATAATTTTTGGTGAAGGCTACATGGTGTAAAATGTATGATGGCTTGATCGCAGTTGATTTAGCCCTTTGCAATTGACTAATGAGCTGCTCTATATCCAAAGCTGCGTGCATTCCAAACTATTCACTCAGTGAAATACGTACAGTAAAACAAGCAAATAAGTAAATTAATACACAGTTTTTATGATTAATTAACTAATATTAGTAAAACTACCGAATAGTTAAATAACTCCTATTTGTATGTATGTATATTTTAGTAGGAATTAATCTTGTAAGTTCTTTGAACGCCTTTTGTAAAGGTGGTTAAAATATTAGTAATAAATTATGAAATTCAACTCTGGAAATCCACTATAATGAAATTACAACACTTACTACGAAATCAAGCTAAGATTTGTTATCATCTTATACACGATATTAAACAAAATACAAAACCTAATTCAGAAAATCAATTCAAGGAAAAATATTTAAGATATACAAGCTAAATGACACACAAAATAAAAAGACAACTATGAAAACGCATGTAGAACGAAAATTGGCCTTACAGAAACTGGTAATGGGTTCCGGTTTCATGGCGATTTAAAACATCGTTAATCCGTCATTAGTGAATACCTGCGTTTGTCTAGTTTCTTTGTCTTCGCTGAGAACAGTTTATAGTAATAAAACCACAAATAAATGCCAATGTCAGCTAGAATTCATTACAAATTTCAATATTACCTAATCTCTTTTATACCCTGTTTGTTCGCGTTTGAAATGTAAAAAACTGTTCCTCATGCGGGGGCTTATTAATAATGTATCTTGGTTATAATAAGTTATATATATATATATATATATATATATATATATATATATATATATATATATATATATATATATATATGTACACACAAGTAAATAATCACACACACACACACACACACATATATATATATATATATATGACTAGAAAATAATTTTAACATCCGTGAACCTTTGTACGACAGTTTTGTCAGATAATTAAATTATTTTTAAATCGAAACGCTAGCATTTTTTAAATTTTGATTCTTACAGAGCTTTCTATATAATTACACAGATAGTTATAAAAACTAATTTTTTTTTATTTTTATAGATTTTGTGGTTTCAAGCCAATATTTTTTTTTCTAAAAAATCTGTTTTAATTTTTTACTCGAAAACAAAGCATACTATATCGACTAGAGCTGCATGAAAATAGGTCCTATAAACAAATTTATACTCGGCAAAAAAGTTCTACCGAGTTATAAGTAGTTTAGATTTTATAGACAACTGAGAATTCAAATCATTCGCTACACGTCTTATCTTTCCATACGCTCTAATAGTAAACTAATTGCGTTATGATTTACTTATGTCCAAATAACGATTAGAAAACAAACAGCCACGTAATAAAATAAAAACATAATCTCAGTTATCTGGCCAATGTTTTATCACAGCAATGAGCACGGAGGCGGCGTGTCAGTGCTAGAGCGAGTTCCTTTATACGAAATGAATAATTAAAAATGCACTCTTCCTCATTACCTTCGTCGCCTGTCCTACGTAGCGCGTTAGCCGCTCTAGACAGCGCCGGCCTTATAAACAGAATTCATTATTCTAGGCCACAGAGGGGGCAAGTAAACAGGACTAAGGGGAGTCATAACTGTTAGTTGTAGATTAGTTGAGCCAAGTGCATCGCTGAAATGCTCTTACTCCATGCGGCAAAATATTGCTCGTATTAAGGCCATGATATTTTATTTATTTCAAACAACTGCAAATAACTCAAATGCTTTGAAAAAATTTGAGACTGTGTACAGTCATACGATGCACAGTTATGGCAGATAGTTTTTTAAAATAATGTACCGTTTGCTAGCAAAAAAATGATTTTCCTTCATTTTGGCTTATTTTGACAACAAAATATGTGATATTTCAGGGGCAAAATTCTAAAAATCCGTTTGTTGTATTGTAACAGAAAAATTCAGCTACAAACGATGATATATGAGTGTTAAAATATTAAGATGAATTTTTTAAATATTTATTAATTTGCGTTAAAAAAAATACTACCTAAACCACTGCAAAACTTAAAGGAAAGTCTTCGCCTACGCGCATGCACGATGTGTGTATGGTACAAATCAAAGTCTTTCCGCGTTGAGTCTAACCACGAATGGCTCGAAGGAATTAGTAACTTTAACACTTCAAGGGCTGCGCATATAAGAGACCGAGGTTTGTGCAGTAGCTATAGAACACTCGCCTTCCACTAAGACGATACGTGCTCGATTAACGGTAGAGTCAGGCCCCGGATTTTCGCACGGGGGAATCATGCCGGACAATGAAGCTGATCGGCGAGTTTTCTCGGGTTTCTCCCGTTTTCTCTTCATTCCAGAGCTGCTCTATACTCACATCATATCACCTCTCAACAGCGCTATAGACCTAGATGGCAAGTGTTGACCAATCTCACTTCACTGTGCATATAATAAATGATTAGCATGCACAACACTATAAGGATCCAGTGCAACTGCATTCACGCTCCCCACCGCCATATTGGTCCACATCATATCTAACATACCTAGAACATCGTTCATTTTCAGCCGTCTCTCAGGCAATGGGTTGAGTTATTGACTGTGTACCAATCAGAGATACCGAATATATTCACCATGCTTTAGAAGCGACCGAGTAAATTAACGGAATAAGCAAACACTGATATTTATGTACGAAATTAATGAATGCCGTTCTCTAAAGCTCTTGAAATATACTAATGAACAGTACCAATACAATGAAACTATAAATGTACAAATATTTCACTTCAGAATTATAACAATAGATTAAAGTATTCGAAGTTTAATACAATGTTATGTGTAACAGTGCGAGTTTAAACACAAACTTAATTTTTTTTATTAAAATGTCATCTTAGCGTATCTATAGATATCAGACAGATATGTAAAATTCTGCAACTTCCACTAATTTTCTTCCTGAGTCACTGTACATTTTCGATCTTCAATGCCTTACTATTATATATTTTTCGTAGTTTGAATGTTTTAATAATCCTTGGGGCTCCAAAGGCAAATCCCAGACTAATGGCGTCGCAATGAACTTATGCCGATTGGTTTAGTCAAATGAGAGACGAGTCTGAGCAAATACACGCGGCCAATAACCATGAAGCAGATCTGTCGACGTGCATTGAAACAAAATTATGCCAAAATGCTTGCGTCAAACCCGTGGCTCGAGCGTTGAGCCACGTATAAAGTACCATTATGATGCAAGTATATCTCAGAGTTTTATGAACTGTTTACTGTGTCCACAAACCCCCAAATTGTATTATTTTATTTTACGTTTCTTTGAATATCTAAGAAGAAAAATGTGAACGTTGACATTGTAGTGGATATGCAGTATGAGCGCGGATATACTGTACGGCTATGTATCAACGTTAGTAGTTTAGGGACGCTGCTGAACGGCTGCAACATAATCAGACGCGCTCTCAAAGGGTCTCGCTGCAATTAGGCGTTGGATGCTGCGATGTCTCCCTGGGGTACCAGACTGCATCAGGCAGAGACTGGATCACGCTGAGCTCTCGGGACGAGCTCTGTAGAGAGACAGCAGCACCGCGCTGCCGGATCACGTGTGATTACTGAGACTATGCACTACTGAGTGTCCCTCCAAACACGGCTATATTAAGGCTGTTCAGGTGTGAAATTATTACAATTATTATTCTATATAAATGATGATAGTTTTGTAGACGTTACTAGTGACTATATTTCCCTTTCAAGTCAAAATTGGAATGCTATAGCAGCATACACCCAACGAAAATCAACATATTTAAATAAATTAAATAACTTACACTGAATAAGATGTGGCGGCCTACACGCGAAAGTAAACTATTAAAACCCACAAAAGAATGATTCTTTGAATTTTCTGAAAATTGCTGGAAATAAATAATTTCTTATAAGAAAGTAACACCATCATTAGTACACTATCAAACAAAAGCCATTTTACCTCTATGAATTATTTTATTTTTTAGCAACTTGCGGCATTCATACCAAGTAAATAGCTACCCGAACTGTCAGTTCGTTGTGATATATGTCGGAGATAACAAGTGCGCGTACACTTCTGCGACGCGTCGAGCTGCTAAGGCGAGGTGTCGACGTGTGCAATAAGAGGCGATAGTAGCGAGACCTTGCGCTTTCGATGCCTGCGGGTGACTGAATGAAACATTTTGAAAGCGGCTCATTATGTACAGCTCGACGCACTCTGTCGGGTGTGTGAAGTGTTAGTGAGACTTGCATTTAACATACACAATGATTACAAATTATATTGCTAAAATGACGAATATAATAAGCGCTTGAAAAGCCTTAATGCCACGTGTCCCTTAGGCCTATTACAATGTTTTTTGCGAATATTGTTTTGAAAATTTTAAACGGAAGCTATGTTTAAGAATCTGATAAATGTGTTAATTTTTATTTACTGTGTAGCCTTTTTTTAAAGCAAAAAATGTAGTTTTGCCTAGGTATAGACTTAAAATTCTCTGTAAGTCGATAAATTATAAAATCTTTATGCTTTAGAAAAGCTAGGCTACTGTATAAAAACAATACTCAAATACTCTATGTGACAGTTCAACGATATCTACTTCAATTTTGAATTTTAAAATTATTTTAGAAAACACAGCATGGGGTCGCATAGCCATCAAGCTCATAATTTCAACTTGATGTGTTCAAATAGTTACCAGAGTAGAGTTTTTAAGTGTCCAGTAATTCACGAGAGCCTGTAACGTTTGCAAGCTTTCAAACATAACCTGGCCTGAAAATATTAATTATGTGGCATGCTAATTCAAACCTAGTTAAACCCAACAGGTTTCTTAACATAACCAAGTAAAGTGTGATCGAGAGGTTCGCGTGCTTTATGAAAAATGCTAGGTATTCACAACACGGAGAAAAAATACATTTTAATTGCAGTTAACCTTATACAGAGTGTTTACAAAACATTGGCATTGGAATATTGAGAGAAATTGGGAATATTGGGTATTGGAACCTTAGTCTGCCTTAACTCGTACGATGAATATCCACCATGGAAAGCGCCAAAGTATCATTACATGCTAGACGAGAAGCCGCGCCAACTGGCATGCAAGCATTACATTATAGTCTTTCCTATGGGGCATTAAGTGGTATTTTTGGATTGTAAGAAGTAAATGCCAATGCACGCATCTTAGTTTGCACTTCGTGAATTAAGGTGGGCATTTTCGGAGTTACGGCAGTAAAAAAAGCCTTTTTAAGACATTTTGGTAGTCCCGAAAATCATGTTTCTAACAAGCGTGCTGAATTTTTAAGATTATGGAAG
The DNA here is from genome assembly GCA_003012365.1 of Medauroidea extradentata. NCBI lineage: Eukaryota > Metazoa > Arthropoda > Insecta > Phasmatodea > Phasmatidae > Medauroidea > Medauroidea extradentata. The sequence goes on along the minus strand of PNEQ01085865.1, from coordinate 6,729 downwards.
TGATGTTTCAAGTGTATGGTCTTTTCGTAGATAAATGTAAATATGAATAAGTTAAGCGGTTTCGCGTAAAAAAAAAAAAAGACAAGCTTGACACACTACAACACCGCCCGTGCGTCATGTGAGGACTACATTGAATTAGAACATAAATGAATTTTTAATTAGATTTCCGTTCACACTTGTTTACGTATTGCTCCACCAAGTAGCTGAGTACAGCGTCACAGAGCTGGAGCGAGGAGTGTAGGAACCTGGGTATGGAAGCCGGGACCTGGCGAGCGACACTCTCAGGTATGTGGGAGATGTTTGCACCCTCACCCCTCTGAGGCACGTGGCAGGTTCTCGACGCGTGGAACACGGACGGGGCGGTGAAGTGCGGGGGGTGCCTGCGACTGATGTCACCCACCACTCGCGTGGTCTTGAAGTATGACGTATGAGGGCTCCAGCACGCCAGGCTGACACAACTGCTGGAAGCATCCCGCAACACTACCAATCATCTGCACGCCGCGATAGTCGGCGCGTCAACAGCGACACGTTTATTCCTACAATACCTGCCTATCGCTTAAAACACCGCATCAGTAGCATTTATGGATTATTTTATTTTTCACTTTTTTTGGAGCCATAAAACAAACATTGTGTAACTTACTATTATAGCGTGAATTATATTGACATTGCGCTACAGAAGTTGAACTTTTAATGTTTTTAAGCGGCAATCAGTTCAGCATTGTTTTTATATTCTTAATTTTCAGGATTGATTGCTGTCTAAATATACGTTAAAAGTACAACTGCTGTGCTTGCACTGTAGAATAAGGTAAATATATCACGCTATAATACAAAATGTAACATTCTTCTTCTCAGAATTTCATAAAATCGAAAAATAGTGTAATCCAATATGGCACCATAGCCTTACTCTGATCGGCGATAGGCGTTTGCGCTATGTTACTGGCTAGCGAAGCAGTTCTGCTGACACATGCGACTGAGTTTGCCGTCCTACCGGGTATTTCACTTCTGTATTCCTAATACTTAGAGCCCGGAAAATTTCGCGGTTTCGATGACCCGCATGCTATAATCCGTTGTATTATGCATACTCAAGCACCGACTATTCGTTCATTGTCCGCTGTTCCACTGAGAGGCAGCTAGTGGGCAAATTACCGGGGCCTGAGTATGTATAGGATAGTTGATTCTAACATGCAGGTCGTTCAATCAGCGAAATTTTCCGGGCTCTACTAATGCTTATAGAAGGTGGAAAATAGCGAGAATGTTTTCTGGCAGCGTATTCTTCAAAAGAGTGTTGCGTCTTGTATGACTGGATGACGGTAATGTGGCACGGTCTATAGCTGTTCACAGACGAACCACAGAAGCTTAGTCGCAGTACATTTCATTATTCGCACAGTCAAATAAGGATTCACCAATAACGATAGAAAACTGTCATACATTAATACATTTAACTAACGCCAAGCAAATCTTCAACGTTTCCCGCATTAATCATCGTCTCTACTAATATTCTGAGGTACGGAGGTGCTTACATACATAAAACAGCCAAACGTTCACAAAGAAGTAGACTTGCAGATGTGCTGGCTAGGCATTTATACAAATTTGATACAAGATTCTTTTCACTAGAAATAAGTGGCTCTCCATCCATACTCATCTCACATAACCCTAACGAGATCTGACAACATCACTGTTTAGCGGTGAACAACAATCTCTTCACTTAATCGATGATTCACGAAGTAATGGATCCCGCTTCCCAAACACTCTTGCCTTCCATTTCAATATTTTCATCTCTGTTTTTCTTACAGTAGAATGAACACTGCGTTTCTCTACTAAAAGACGCAATAACTTGACAGTAACAATAAACTGAATTTTAGTAATTTTTGTTACGGTAGTTAAGAGCTATTTTTGATTATTAACGCTCGGCAGCCATATTATTATGTACTCTCGGCTCTCAACGCATAAAGGCCTCAACATAGTGTATAATATTATTCACGACTTCGTGTAATAGCTTGTTTAATTTGTTTATTTAATTGAGCAGATTAATAGCAGTCAGTACACTAGGTGCGCTACAAGCTTTCACTTCGCACGATACTGATTATTTTGCTGGCAGTTCTCGAAGAATTGTCTCCGAAAATGAGTGCCTATATTTGTTATAAAATATTGTAAGATCAGAACCCGGCAGACGTCTTACCAGTGAACATAATCGATGTTGGTCGAATCGGGAACCCCTCCCTCCCTCTGCCCTACATGCCATAAAGGGAACCTACAGGTATGTGTGTGTATATATATATATATATATATATATATGTATATATATGTATATATATGTATATATATATGTATATATATATATATATATATATATATATATATATATATATATATATATATATATATATATATATATATATATATATATATATATATATATATATATATATATATATATATATATATAAGTTGATGCGCTGCAGCGTCGTCTAGTGGCGAGTTAGAGAGTAAAATGGATAATATAAAAACCTTCGCCATGAAAAAATACACGTATGTGTCAAGTTTAATGGTGATCGGTCGAACATTGTTTGCTTTTATCGATCTCTCTCTCCCTCTCTCTCTCTCTCTCTCTCTCTCTCTCTCACTATATATACACTCACACATAAACGTAAAAAGTTACCCTGGCATATTATTTCCATTATGTTGCTCAAAACAAGCGCTTCTAAAAGTAAAAGCAATGTCTTGTTGCGTTTTATAATTTTTTTATTTGCCAGCTCTGAAATATTGCTGTGCAACACACAACCGAAATTTCACACGGTCGATTAAGCATTAAAGTGAAGTCGAGCCTGAAGATCGATTTAAATTATATTTTATTATTTTTCACACCGTGTTTTACATAACTAATAATTGAAATTTGGTTTTAAATTAAATAAATCATATTTGTTTCCCTTGACGATTCCAATTTTAAAAGTTATAACATCAGCTCATTTCTAGGAGAAAATTAATGCTCTGTACTTGGGAGCAGTACTGGTACTATATTCGCATCTCCTGCCAAGATATACAACATGCATGTTGTATTGATTTGTCTGTAGGCAGTAAAACGTAATATACACAGCGGTATAGTTTACTAAACGTATTACATATTTAAGAGAAAAGAAAATAATGTATTTCTGTCTCCTTTCAAGCAACATTCCAATCGGATTTTTCTCCAACTAAGATGGTTGTAGAACGCATCTTAAAATACGCCGGCCATTTTCATGAATTTCTCTCGAAACAACGCCCTAGAACCTGAACTTTATTTAAAGAGAGTCAAGAGACTGTTTTTAGTTAGAGATTTAGGTCTTTAGCGCTGGTGAGAAGTGACATGAGATTATGAAACGATGCGGGAATGAAGAGGCGGGGAAAACGGGAGATTTTTGAGAAAACCCGTTGATCGGCGACATCATCCGGCATTATTCCAACACGTTAAAGTCCGGGACTGACCCCGTAGGGAATCGAACTCGGATTGCCATGGTGGGAGGCGAGTGTTCTAACCTCTGCGCCAACTTCAGCCCCTTTTAGTTACAGAATACGAATTCTCGTCGTAATAATAGTTTTCCAGTGCCTTCGTATATGCTGTTCACGATACAGTGAGTACTGCTTAAGGTTTCCTTTAGGCCTTTTTGCAGTTATCTTTACTATTTTTAATATGAAAGCGTCCATGTAACTAAACACCAGTGTAAACGTTTCACCACTCTAAAAAAACAACATATATTGGCCCAGGAAACATTTATTTAATTAATAACAAGTTCTGCTCATGAGTGCTCAGCTTATGGTGAAAAGCCTATACAAAGATCGTATGAGGGACGAGTTGAACGTTGGGCGCCAAAAAGGTTTTGACTCTTGAAGAGGAGGTAGGAAGTTGTTATTGAGGGGGGAGTGGGCGTGAGTCATGTCACCGGGCCCCTTACCACGTGACGTCACACCTCAGCGAGCTCCCCACGTGTCTGAGGGGAGAGAAGATCAGAGTGGTGCTTCTGGTAGTCGAGGAGGACGAGCACAAAAACACACTCGACGACGAACCCTCCTGGCAGCGCGGCGTGGCTGAGCTGGAGAGAGTAGCTCGCTGGTCGAGGGTCGTCCATAAGACCCAGCCTTGAAATGAGGAGACACTTGCCTTGCTCACAGTACTAGCCTACTTAGAGTGGCTCATTAAAGTACAGCACTCGCCATCGTCGTCGGTAGACCTGCGCTTCCGGTCACCCCCTCCATAAACCCCCGTTCATGAACAAATACACTCAGGCTGTCTTCGTATACGACTGCAACTGAATCCACAAGATGCCTCCACTAGCTTTTTAATGAGTTTGCCACAAAGGCAACACATCTTCAGAGCTGGTGAGGGGTGGTCTAGGGTGAGTATGGAACAGCGCCGCAATGAAGGGATTGGGGAGGGGGATGGATCCCTATAACCCGCCGAACTCCTTCATCGTCCGGGATGTATTTCAACACGTGGAAATCCAGACCGAAACCGTATCGAACTGAAGGAAGGCGAGAGCCCTAGCCTCTGAGCGAGTCATTGTACTCTTTAAGAGAAGTTGTCAAGGTGATCACAATCATCAATTGAGCGCCTTGCGCATAGAGGCGATTAAGCAAGTGCAGAACAAGTAATAGTCGGCCTTAAAGCCCGCGGTCGGACGCGGTCGTTATAGTCCAATTACTAGGGACTGCTGATTTTCGCGAAAAGAACTTTGCCCCACTTTGTTCCAGTGCCTTATTGTGCACGCCTGCACCACTGCCTCCTGGTCAGTGATTGGACGTTTTAACTTTCACGAGCCGTGGGGCTCTACCCGCAAATCATAGACTGTGGTGTTGCAGTAAACTTACTGTGATTGGCTCAGTGAAATGAGAGTCGTCTCTTCATGAGGGCACTCTGCCCAGTAAACACTAAGCAGAACTGCAGGTGTATACACAAAGTACTGAAACAAAGTGGGGCAAAACTCTTTTCGCGAACATCAGCAGTCCGTACCAATAACATGTCATATGTACCAGTACGTTGTTACAGTACGTGATAAAAGCCAAAGGATTGAACTACAGCCGCTTGGATGTATTTTTTTCAGCTTTATCTTCAGGTACTGAGCGCAAATGCCATTTTTATCAATTTACACTATTTTTCTTAGTAATTATACACAATAGGATTAAAGTAAAAAGTACCGTCTACAGATAATAACCATTTACCTTTCTCGAAAAAAAAAAATATCTGTTCTCAAAACAGTTACCGTATACATGGACATACGCATAAATTCGCATACACTGATTTTACAGAAAACATCTTGCTAGAGACTCCTATTAAGATAGTCAAAAGACTTGAAGAATACGATGCCTTGAGAGGAAAGAAACACACTCGACTTTCACGGAAAATAAGACCGTGTTGGTGTATTGGACAGGCATCGGTGATCCGGGTTCGATTGTCTGCGCTGACATACCCGATTTTCGCATGTAGATAGCGTCCTGGACGTTGCTATTAGCCGGCGGGATTTCTCAAGGTACTTCCACTTTCCCCGCCATTGTATTTCGTCACTGCTCCATACCAATAGTGTCACCGCTAATGAACGCTGAAAACATCGTTGCTAAGCTGTGACCAAAATGTCTTCATTTTTCGCGAAACGTTTTGCACGATATAGGTTTTAGTTGCTCATTTGTACATCTGTGGACTCCTCTGGTTATTTACTCTCCGCGTGTGTTAGCAGGCCGAAATTTTATTCAACTGGACCAATGATAATAAGGGGAATGCGACACCAAACGTTTGCATTCACGGGTAGACCCTCAACAGGTGTAAAAGAAATGTATGCGTCCAATCAACAAATTAACTAAACTTTTCCGAAAAACACTTGGAGGAGAGTTTTTTTTAAGTGAAAATATGGTGACTTTCCGTCCTTCCTGATTTTAGTTAACCATGGTTAGAGATGATGGTGTATCGTGAAAATGTTTTGTACCAACATACAATTGAAAACATTGTAATTTCTTGTGACATGTTTGATTGGGTGATATACGTCCTAACCATAGCTTTCAGAAATGGTTCCTACCCATATGCCATTGGCGATTTCTAGAGACCAGAAAAATTCGCGGGTTCACTGACTTCTAGGTTTGCCTCCAAGCGTGCACTGTAAAATATAGTTCGTAAATTTGTCACACGTGCGCACGGGAGCGCTAAGAGTGTAAGTATGGCATTCCTAAACTTTATTTATGAAAGTCAAATGTACACTAAAGTTACCAGATTTGTATTGTAAAACCTGTAAAAGTTTGCATATTTACAAGGCGGAAGTATGGTAACTGTCCCATGCTGCGTATAGGTTAACTACTTCCTAAACATTAAGGAATTTTTACAGTGTGTATGTGAACTCAAGGAGACAACAGCTTTTCATTAGCTGCTATCTGACACAGTTGAATGAGCCTGCACGTAGTTACATTTTTATTATTGGCTTAGCATCTTCCACGCAGTACCAAATGAGCCGAGGACCAATTACGAAAGGGACACGAACTTACTATTGTTGGAATTCTAGCGTGCGCCTAAAAGAAAACGCAAAATTTTCAGGTCACTGGCGATTTCTGATCAGTTTCCTGTCGAACCGAACCAGCACTTGACCGAACATTTTTATTGTTTTAAATTTTATAATTTTTGTGCTGTAATTGATTATTTTACTTATTTATGTATATATATATATATATATATATATATATATATATATATATATATATATATATATATATATA
>PNEQ01085855.1:0-49806 GCA_003012365.1 Medauroidea extradentata | reverse complement strand
GTATCATACCTATCCAGACTTGTCAATCTCGCTGCCTGGAGGCATGCATTAAAATATTGGTGATAGGGGCGAGAGCTTATGGTACATTACATGTCGCCCTTAAGCACATATGTATACGGGTGGAGTAGAATCAAGTGAGTAAAAAAATGGCGGCTCAAACCCCTGGTGGCCATTCCTAGAATTAAATATATTATTTTTTTGGGGGGAGGGGGAAATTTTAGGGTGTGGGAATTCATTCCAAGATGGCGGATGGTTTAAAAATTATTTTTAGATTTTTTTAATTTGGAAAATTTTTTTTTAATTTTTGAAAATTTTGGAAAATTTTGAAAGTGACGTAATCCAAGATGGCGACCGGAAACAAGATGGCCGCCGGAAACAAGATGGCGACCGGAAACAAGATGGCGGCCGGAAACAAGATGGCGGCACGAATCCTCAAATCCTCACCCGCAACCCGCTGTCCCAGAACATACTAAACCTATCTACTAATATCTTATGTCCTGTACCTATCTTAGCTCAGACATACACACTTTTAATATATTCACACTGAAGTATCATGTAATCTCCAGTAAAATAAAACATTGAGTTCAACCATTTATACCACCTGGTCACCTTATGTTATTCCCTTGACAGCTAACATACAATTAAGATAGTGCTACTTCTTAATATTTCGTAAAAATTATCAGTCATATTGTACCGGTAGTACAGTAATACAGACAGAAAAGCCCTTATGACTGTCAGAAAATTCTATACTATCTTCATTCTCGTTTATAGAATAGTTATAAACCAAGCACATTATTTTGTGATTATAATATACGAAAATAATTAGTACGTTTATTTGAGTCGTTACTTTCGAGAGTTAGTAGGTAGCTTCCTAAATAACTGCATTTTGTAAGATTGTTTGAAGTAAATTGCTCTGTGACGAAAATTATCAGCATCATTTCATTTTACAACTTTGCAGATTTCATTAGTTTTCAGCACACCCACTACGTGATAATGTACGCCCAAATAAATTGTATGTTCATCTGTCATTTATATTTTAGTGAATGACAAATAGCTATACTCATTGTACCTGTATTCTTAACATTTATCACTGTCGAAACACGGAAGACTTATCATAAGAACCAACACCAAGACTAAGAAGAAGAATAAAAATCATCAGCTATTAATCACTTCCTTTTTCAAACCTAAAGTTTCAACACATCAAATTTTTGAAACATATTAATTTTAGTAATATATGTTTCAACAATATTTATCAGTATAATTTTCGTATTTTTAAACATTCGATGCTGAGTCCCATGTTACTTCCAAACACTGCATGCTTGCTATGTTTGTATTTAAGTTATAATCAATTTATGTAAAGTGCAGTATTCTGCGAACGAGGTTTTATTCATGCTTAAATTAACTAAACCTTACCGAAAAAAAATTCCAGCTTACTTTTAAAACACTCTAGTGTCAGAACTATTCTCTTGAGTAATTAATTGTTGTACGGGAAAATAAATAATGAACCCAGGTGACTATTGACTGATACATACCGAAAAAAAAATTCCAGCTTACTTTTAAAACACTCTAGTGTCAGAACTATTCTCTTGAGTAATTAATTGTTGTACGGGAAAATAAATAATGAACCCAGGTGACTATTGACTGATACATTTCAAATTTATTTCAGTCATGAAGAAAACATATAAAATAATCGTATTACAATAAACATATTCTACAGCCACCTATGTTGTAGTGTCTTTTGAAGTACAGTTTCTGATGTGAACCTTAAATTCTTGTTTATTCGCATATACTGCACTACAGTTGTTACATGAGTTAAGTCTTGTAGGCGATACCAAACTTGCAGTTGCTTTCTTCATGTATTCGTTGAGAACAGATTCGAGAGAACAGTTTACCGCAGTACTTGCAATCACACCCCGATGAACGAGAAACCTTTCCTTTGCAAGTTTTTCTGTTGCAAGTCAAGATATCATTGCGAGTAATCACACTTTATCACAGTTATCACACAGGTAAGTATTGTACGATACACTAAACATACAGTGACTTTGTTCATGACGACGAGCATTCAAGTGTGTATTAAATGAATTCCCACAGTAGCAACACTGTTTCAGAGAAGTATGCATATGATTTCCATATAACACTTCCGGCTGAATGGTAGCCACTAATACAGATGTCAAGTCTTTGATCTCCAATGTCATCTTCTTAAAGTTACAGTTTTACACAATAAGTACCTATAAATGAAAATGCCGATCTGTTTTGCAGCACGTCTATCGACTAACTGAGCTCCTTTTTACATAGACAGTGCTTAAATACCACAAATCATTCTATGCTAGCTACTTCGTTGAATCTCATGTACCAAGCTAGAATATGGACAGCAAATATACTGATGTCGTTAAAAGCACGGGTGATAGGCTGTAATCAAACCTAATTCTGGTAGTCGTCGTGAGGGGGTGTGGTGGATGATTGGTCAGACCATTCGTCACCCTAGATTTTCGCATGCATGTATCGTGTCGGACGAAGAAGTTGGTCGGTGAGTTTTCTCGGAGATTTCACGTTTTCAACGACTTTCATTTAGTCGCTACTCAGTACATCATGTCACACTTCACCAGTGCTAAAAGACCTTGACGCTGAGCGCTGACCAAAATCTCTTACGCACTCACTAGTCTACGTTCAATATGAGAAGTAATAGTTTCTTCGTCAATATTAAGACACACTTACCTACAGTTGTTTAAGATTACATTTTCTTTATTGGACGAGTTAACTTAAATTCCACTGAAATACAGTATCATCCAGAGTTAGCTACGTCTTGTAAGCTGCTATAACTCGCATACACAAAACACTATTCATGGAGCGCAGTTGAGTATAGCTGTTTCCTGCTGTAGGTAAGTTGATATCATATCTCATAAACTGCTCTGTGAACATAATGAAAGCTAATCACTTTGTACGGTTTCGAGAGTTCGGTTTCTTTTATAGAAATCTACTGTTGGTTTGACTTTTTTAACTATCACTATACATTCCATAAAAAACTCGTCTGCGTGAGTTAAGAATTTTTTGTAAGTCCCTTTCGATACTCAGTACCATATTGCAACAATGTAGTCAGTAAACCGATCAATGTACGGTGCGATGAAACATTTATTGTTATTATTTCAGCCCAGAGCACCCACATACCTATATATGCTATAAGATTCTACCAGTCATAATATAATCAGAGTTCGGTTTGTGCTAACCTGAAATAAACAGGTAAAACTACTTTCAGCACAATCTCACATGTGTACGCTAGTAAGTAACAAAGTGAGTAAAAAAAACTATACCTCTTTTTATATTCACAACTAAATACACTTGTCATACGCGATTGTCGCGGTAGCTCAGTTTGGAATGTAACGGAATAGTCATGGGTTCGAACCCTTGCCAGGACAATATTATTTTTCTCATCTTCGTTCTAACGAAAAACTAATCTTCGGTATTTTTATATATACAGAGAAACACTCTTGAAAGGAATACACACATAAGTAGTTTATATATATATATATGTATATATACATGTATACATATACATACTTGTTAGCGTATGTATGTGTGTGTATATATATATATATATATATATATATATATATATATATATTAGTATTTAAAAAGCTTAGTATATGCAAGCATATACATATATATATATGTTTTTCTTATTACTATGTAATACATGTATTCTGTTCACGAGTTCATTTATAGGTACTTATTGTGTAAAACCGTAACGTTAAGATATTGTCATCGGGGATCATAGACTTGACATCTATATCAGTGGCTACCATTCAGCCGGAAGTGTTATCTGGAAATTATATGCATACTTCTCTGAAACAGTGTTGCTACTGTGGGAATTCATTTAGTACACACTCAAATGCTCGTCGTCATGAACAAAGTCACTGTATGTTTAGTGTATCGTACAATACTTAACTGTGATGAAGTGTTTATTCGCAATGATATCTTGACTTGCCACAGAAAAACATGCAAAGGAAAGGTTTCTCGTTCATCGGGGGGTGATTGCAAGTACTGCGGTAAACTGTTCTCTCGAATCTGTTCTCAACGAATACATGAAGAAAGCAACAGCAAGTTCGGTATCGCCTACAAGACTTACTCATGTAACAACTGTAGTGCAGTATATGCGAATAAACAAGGATTAAAGGTTCACATCAGAAACTGTACTTCAAAAGACATTGCAACATAGGTGGCTGTAGAATATGTTTATTGTATACGATTATTTTATATGTTTTCTTCATGACTGAAATAAATTTGAAATGTATCAGTCAATAGTCACCTGGGTTCATCATTTATTTTCCCGTACAACAATTATTTACTCAAGAGAATAGTGCTGACACTAGAGTGTTTCAAAAGTAAGCTGGAAGTTTTTTTTCGGTAAGGTTTAGTTGATTTAAGCATGAATAACACCTCGTTCGCATAATACTGCACTTTATATAAATTGATTATAACTAAAATGCAAACATAGCAAGCATGCAGTGTTTAGAAGTAACATGGGACTCTGCATCGAATGTTAAAAAAAAAAAAAAGAAAATTATACTGATAAATATGAATGAAACATATTTATTAAAATTAATATGTTTCAAAAATTTATGTATTGAAACTTTAGGTTTAAAAAAGGAAGTGGTGAATAGCTGATGATTTTTATTCTTCTTCTTAGTGATAAATGTTAAGAATACAGGTACAATAAGTATAGCTAAAATATATATATAAATGACAGATGTAGTGGGTGTGCTGAAAACTAATGAAGCCTGCATGGTTTTAAAATGAAATGATGCTGATAACTTTCGTCACAGAGCACTTTACTTCAAGCAATCTTACAAAATGCAGTTATTTAGGAAGCTACCTACACACTCTCGAAAGTAACGACTCAAATAATCGTATGAATTATTTTCGTATATTATAATCACAAAATAATGTGCGTGGTTTATAACTATTCTGTAAACGAGAATGAATTTAGTACAGAATTTTCTGACAGTCATAAGGGCTTTTCTGTCTGTATTACTGTACTACCGGTACAATATGACTGATAATTTTTACGAAATATTAAGAAGTAGCACTAACTTAATTGTATGTTAGCTGTCAAGGGAATAATGTAAGGTGACCAGGTGGTATAAATGGTTGAACTCAGTGTTTTATTTTACTGGAGATAAAATGATACTTCAGTGTGAATATAATAAAAGTGGGTATGTCTGAGCTAAGATAATTACAGGACATAAGATATTATAGTTAGAAAGTATCATCTTTGAAGACTAGTATTGGACATATAGTTATTGTTTGAAATGCATATATGTATAGTATGGTGTATATATTAGTATATGTAAGAAAATGTTAAATTTAATTAATAACATTATTTTCTTAATGTAATCTATAATAGATCAGCATGGTGTGTATGATTAGATATTATCCAAGTAATTATGAACGATATGGTGTCTGAGGAGGGTTACAAAAGGAGATAATGTTGATTTGCAGGACCAAAAATTATTTGTGTAGCTTAACTGACATAAGTGACTCGCGTTACGATATTATCGATAGCTTTGACCGCACTGATTTTAATTAGTTAGTGTAATGATTCTGCCATGGAATGTTGAGTATTGTGGAAAATGATATTGACCGAAATTTAAAAAAAAAAAAAAACATTATCCAGTGATATATATATATATATATATATATATATATATATATATATATATATATATATATCGGGATAGTCTAGTCATGACAGGAATTCAGGTTCGAAAATAGTTACGTACATAGTAATTATATGACTTCGAAATTTAATGGTCAAATTTCGCATGTAGATTGGTTTGGTTTGAGGTATATTTCATTGGATTTTTACAGGTGTTTCAATAGTATGTTCCAATTATGTCTTGTGTTAATACCTGACTGAGTAGTATGTCTGGTGAAGTACAAGTAAGTAGTTTGTCTAGATGATAATTGGTTTTGTTTGATGGATTAGTACGACCTGTAGGTTTGTAAGACTTAAAAAAGTATAGCGAAGAATTAATATCAGCTATGTTTTGTCTGACATGTATGTACTGGAGATGATAACGTATACAGAATGATTCAGTTACTGATAATTGATAAAGCAGGGACGGATTTTGGTAGTGTTAAGTTATATGATTGAATAGTGCAGTTTGTATATTATTTGGAAATATCTGTTGATATTGACTTAAAGTAGAGTATCGAATAGTTTACTATGTGATCTGCCTCGGTTGGTTAATGAATGCTGAGATAATATTGTAAGGTATGATTCGTGTGGAATATAAAATTGCTTTCGGATGTATGGTTTTATTTTGATGCATACAAATCTAAAATGATAATTTGATTGTAGGTTTGATCTAACTTGATAATTTAGTAGGTAGTTTGTAAATCGAAAATTACAAGTGACGCTGGGCTATGGATTGAGTGGTGATAGGTAGCGCTCTACAGTAGGATAGATAGTATGTAATATTTGACTGGTACGGCTTGGTGGTTACTGAAAAGACAGAAGACTATGCAATAGATAGGTATTGCATCTAAGTGTACTAATAACAGCACCGTAGTTACGATAGTTCGACAAGATTTGGAGTAGTAAATCTTTTATGGAAGTGTTCTTTGACGCTTCGTAATTTGTTTTTTCAATGTTCAAATTCAGAACAAGTGTGGAAGGTGAACACGGAGATAGTAAAAAAAATATGAATAAGAATGGTAATATAAAGGAGATGGGTAAGTTAAAAGTAAGAGAGATGAGCTTGAGATTAAGAAACGTCACCGCAGAAGTAACATATGTAATAATGTATAAGATAATTAATAATTTTATTGATGTTAGATGGCAATAGGAAAAAAAAACTTTTTTTCTGAGATTTGATAGGTGTAACTCGACTTTGGTAGTTTCATGTATTTTTTTAAAGGGTTTCTATTAAATAAGTTAAAAATCCAGTTCTGGTATGTATGGATCGTTTCTGTATGATATAGATTTTTTCGTTAATGGTAGGTTTTAGTATGTTCGCAGAAACTATTGGAAAAATTTAATCATGTACGTGATATCAGGTGAATAGAACTGTGGTTGCATAGTCAGTTTTTACATTAAGTTTATTATTACCAGGTATGTGTAAACTTATAATTTTAGTTATTGAAGCGAATGTTTGACTTGATTACGTATGTATAGGGTAGAAAAAAAAGGTGCATTTATTGTTGATGTGATGTTACTGAAGGACTCGTCCTATGTGTAGGTTAAACATTGTATCAATAAGTACATGTAATTTTTAATTTCTTTTGGTTAGTGAGCTTAATGTTCGACTGAAATGATATATGTGAAGAGTGAGATGGAAAGATCTGAAGTAACTTGGCTATAACTCTTACAAGGTAACTCGTACAAACCGACTCCTAACAGAATATACTTGACAAAGATTAGTTTTGTAAAACAATACTCTGCGCGAAACTTCTCTCCGAGGTACAAACAGACCTGACAAATACGGAAGGTAGCAAAGAAATTCTAGTTTTTGTATTTGGTATTAAATTTCAGCTCGTTATGTTACATAAAGAATGATGTCCGCCATTGCGAATCACTGTGTAGCCTTGCGTGTGGTGTAACTTGCCGTTAGCAGTTGTTAGTGTACCGACATCTCGCGCCCTACCGATCCTGGGTTCGATGGGATGCTGACCTATATACACTGTTTTAGCAAACTTTAGGTTCATCTTTTTAAAAATGTTCTTTTTATGAACAGTTGTAATTTTGAATGTTATGAATTATGATGGACACATGTAAAGTAAAATACGAATAGCTGTAGTATTTGAATAAAAAAATTACTGATCGAATCTTTCAATGTTTTTGGAAGATCTGTAATATTTGTTTCTACGCGGACTAATGTGATTATTTTCTTCATAGTTAGGTTATAAGTTCGATTACTATAAGTGTGTAAAGGGTAGGATGAAGGGGGGGGGGCATTTATAGTTAAGACGAGTAATGTAGAAATTCTAGTTCTGTATATAAGTTAGACGTCGTGATAATTAATATAATATGGTTTATATATTTTCTTTACTTATGGAAACATTAGGGTGAGTGAGAGATTTTGGTCGGTGCTCAACTTTGATTGCATTATCACTGGAAGAATTGATATGATTTAGAATGGTTGGTTCAAGTCGGACTGAGATATGAACTTTAAAGGAAATTAAGATGTATTAGAGCTGGAACGGGTACGGAAGAAACTCTTGAAGGTATGAAATATTCAAATTAATTTCTTATTTACATGCTGTGTATGAAAGTGAGTGGAGAATATGCTTTATACGTAATAATATAAGTTCCCGCATATTAGTATATAATGTATTTTACATTCATATTGCGCATCATATATGATGCCTGTTGTAGATAAAAAGTGAATGTCTTAAATGGATGGGATCATCCAGTGATAAAAACTAACTACAGGGTTAACAATCTATATCTATGCTTTTTTTACTGTTTCCGCGTCGCGTATACATAACTGCAATATGAATTTAAAAGCATGGAATAATATAGAAACGCGTCTACGATTTTATGTGTAGCTATAATACTATAGTAAGTAGTTTTCTTGTTAAGTTTGAGAAAACATTAGTGTTAATCCGACAGGAAAATGCATGTAGTGTCGCTCACTGAGACATTGTGATGTGCTATGTGTTGTGCTTCCGGTGATGTGTTCGGAATGTATGTACATAGTTCTGTGAGGAGGTAAGAGAGTATTTGTGTCTATGCGTCAAGCAGTGGAAATGAGTTTAAGTATGTTTAGTCAACTTATATAAGAATAAATGATTGTGAGTAGATAGGTTGTACAGTAGATGTGTAATTTTTTTACGCTTTGTCCATCTCGATGTGATCAGGGATGGAACAAATCACTTAAACAAGCAAACAGGAAAACAATAAAGGAATTGCACATATTCAGAAGATATGTAAAGCAATGTTCTTGAGTGATTTCGGAATAAATTTGGTAAACAAAAATCTCGGTGTGAATGTACTGGTATTTGAACCCATCATCTCCATAATTCAAGTCCGCGCGTGCAACTTGCGCGTCACCTTATTTTAACACATAAAATACAATTATTTTGATAGCTGTAGAGTCTGCAAGTATGAGACTACAATTTCGTACTGGTAAAAGTCTTGTATGTGCACGCTTTGAATTCAGCAAAAAATTATAGTTCCGTTAAAAAACAATCATGCCCTGACAGAGATTCGAACACTGGGCCATTAAATTAAATTATAAACATGCTACCACTGAGCTATCATGGTAGTATTGACATAACTTTTCTTAAGACTTAAAATGTAATAGGAGGGTAGGAAGTGTCTGGCACTGGGCTGTAGCGAGGTAGGGCGTGGTAGTACATATAATAGGCTTTGCTATTGTTCTCGTCAGAACAGTGTTTTTCTTTGCATATATCGGATACATACATAGACTGTGTCTTGGGGAAATGGACGGCTGTGTACTTCCCAGACTCAGTCCACCAGCGAGGCCGGATGTTACCAGACACCGCACAGGTGTGCAAGCAGAGTCCAGAGTCCAGAGTCGAGTCAGGTTGCTCCACGTGACAGTGACATGCGAGAGTGCTTGCCCTGTGCTTCCTACACTGACGTCTCACACAGCGCAGCAGTATGCACGTGGGCAGATGTTACCGACACCATTAAGGTGTCAAAAAGTCACGAAGACAGTGTCATGTGACATTGCACCCTGTAGCTTTCTTCTTGACTTTGACAAGGTCAGAAAACTACATTGCGCTCTTGTGTGCGTGCTTATAGCTATCTACATTATATTCTCGTGTACTCAGTGAAATCTAGTACGAGAACTACTTCGATTTTAACTATACAGAATGAATTCGATACTTCGGCCTATTCATGCTACTCGCCTAATAACATTAAGGTTATATGCAAATTCAAAGACGACTGTAACTGTGTGCCTATGATTGAGTTTGTAGGACTACGTGCGAAGATGTATGCCTACAGGTGTTTCTGCGAGAGTGTAAAGAAATAAGTTAAAGGAATTCAGAAATTTGTGATAAAAAAAGAAAATTACCTTCCAGGACTACATCAGAGCTTTGAACAGAGAGAGAATGTTATGCGAGTAACTGTACATAGTATAAGATCATGGAAAAAGCATCTTTATTCCAAGTGTAGCAAAAAACTGACGCTTATTTGTCTAGACGACAAACTATGCGTGTGCTAAGATGTATTAAACTCTCTACCATATGGATGCAATGACTAAAAGTTACGTGATGTTCATTAGACTATTTATATTAAATTGGTCACTGTAGCATACTATTTCCCTAACAAATGTACTGAATGTTATTAATGTGTTGAAAATATTTTATCTCCCGACTGTGACTTACAACCTGGCTACGGCGAAAAAGTTCGTACAAAAAACTGAAACGGCATAATTATCTGGCAAAATCTAGAAACTAATGCAACACCTACATTGCTAGTGGATTGCAAAGAAGACATGTGTGGTACACTATTAGCAGCTACTATAAGACTACTGCAGAAGTCACGAGACTCCACCAAGACTACATTGCGAAACTGTTCAAGGCTTATTATTACCATACCGAGTAACTGTATAAATGTTCGGAAATTAAACAAAAACATGTGAAATAGACTTACAGAATACGTACAGGGGAAAAATTTGTATACATTTTTAGAAGTCTAGTACATGTAAATCTGTAAAACCAAATAATATAAAGGTTACTAAAAAGGTATAAACAGGTTTAAAAAGTAATTTGAGCCGTCAGTGGAACATCATGAAAACATCTGACCAGACATATTGATAAAAATCTAACTAAAACATGAGGTGAACTGCAGCAGGTGACGATGATGGGCAGCAACATGATAAACACAGGACTCAAGTATCTATTTATACTCCAGTATATGCAGAAAGTGGAGCTGGGACAGGTTGTGACTTGACTGACAATGATGGAGAGGGGAAATGAAGGGTAGGTGCAGTGACAGTTCTTAGTCATGTGATGCAGGAAGAGAAGCTGTGACAGGTTCTGACAGGTGTAGCAGTAAGGGCATTGAAGAGGGGAAAGGAGGGGGAAAGTGAGCTGTGACAGGTTCAAACACGTGCAGCAGTTCTGTTGAAGGAGAGGGGAAAGGAGGGGGAAGTTCAATGTCAGTTCAAGGTCATGTGATGTAGGAAGAGAAGCTGTGACCAGTTCTGAAAGGTGCAGCAGTAATGGGGGTAGAAGAGGGGAAAGGAGGGGGAAGTGCAATGATGGTTCAAGGTTATGTGATGCATGAAAAGATGTTGGGACAGGTTCTGACAGGTGCAGCAGTAATGATTTGGAAGAGGGGAAAGGAGGAGGGAGAAGTGAGCTGGGACAGGTTCAAACAGGTACAGCAGCTCTGGTGAAGGAGAAGGGTAAGGAGGGGGAAGTGCAATGACAGTTCAAGGTCATGTGATGCATGAAGAGATGCTGGGATAGGTTGGACAGGTGGAGCAGTAATGATATTGAAGAGGGGAAAGAGGGGGGAAGTGAGCTGGGACAGGTTCAAACAGGTACAGCAGCTCTGGTGATGGTGAAGGGGAAAGGAGGGTTGAAGTGCAATGACAGTTCAAGGTCATGTGATGCAGGAAGAGATGTGACAGTTGTGCCAATGAATGTGTTGGGTAGGAGGGGGGAGGAGAAGGTACTGTAGATAACTGCATGGTTATACAAAACTATAGTCAGTTCCCTGCTGGATGCTGAAGAGGTCGGATGCTGTACATCATGTCTGGGAGATGTGAAAGTAAGTATCATAATTAATTACTGAATTTATCGGTTAAGTCAATCGGGTATACGTTAGAGAATGTAGGATAATTGATCGGTTGAATCGAAACTATTAACTGTTGGAATTGATCAGTAATCGATCGGGCATTGTTAAATAATAAATAATATAGATTGATTTTACATTTTAGTTATTAAAAATATTAGGGGTTATGTACACACATGTACTTCATAGCATGTGAACCTCATTTAAAGTACAACACTTGAATTAAATAATCTATTACTCCAATATGGCGGCATTAGCAATAACTTCAAGGTCGAGCCGAAGGTTGCCGAGCATGGCCGAAGATTACCGAAGGTTAACCAGCTTGGCCGAGTATACCTGATGTATTTTTTTGAACTAATAAACTGTTATATAACATATTTTAAAAGATTTTTTTTATTTTACTTATTTTTTAAATGCATGTGGGGTTAGGACGGAATGCGAAATCAAAATTTTTTCGGACGACTCGGTAGAAACCTCCAAGATCGCGATAGAAAACAAGATAGCGGAATTTTTAAACAATTTTTTGGAATTAAAATTTTTTTTTTTAATTTTTCGCAATTTACATCATTCAAGATGGCGGCAAGAAACAAGATGGCAGCCGGAAACAAGATGGTGGCGGGAAACAAGATAGCAGCCGTAAACAAGGTGGCGTTAGGGTGTCGGGTTACAGGGGTCAAAGGTCAAGGTCAGCCTCACACCCTCAGCCACCAGCCACTGAGCCCGGATCGGCATTTTCCTTCTACTTATATCTTTGCGAAGTTATGAATTCTGCCGATGTCACAACTTGCATTTATTGTCAATACCTCCCCACACATCACGTAGGTTGCAGGCAATTTATGGTACCTTCTTTGGTCCCTTGAATACAGCTTTCAACAGAGTGCGACTTATTCCTGAAAAATAACATTTTTCAAAAAACTACACCATACCATTTAGCGGGAATTTTTAATAACGCCTATATGAGAGTTTGTACAATAGAAAAAGTTGTCAGTGGATCTGAAAAGTGTGGAATTTATCCTATAAAACCACGCGATGTTGGTGAAAATGCCACTGTTGACAGAGAAAACATTGCTCCAGTTGTGGTACATGACAGATAAGAGGACGAAGGAGATAGAGTTCCAGCTCCAGAACAAACTGACTCTGTGCGTCACGACTGACTCAGCTTCAGGACAAACTGAATTGGTACATCACCAGACTGACTCAGCTTCAGAACAAACTGAATCGGTACATCACCAGATTGACTCAGCTTCAGAACAAATTATATCGGTACACCAGCATACTGACCCAACTTCAGAACTAACTGTTTCGGTGCAACACCTAACTGGCACAGCATCAGAGCAGACTGACTCAGTGCAAAAAGAAAATTATTCAGTCAGCTGTTTTGACAATCCTCACACAACACCAAAACCTTTAACATATGTCACAGCTACTCTGTCTGAATGATCTATCACCTATTCCAGTGCCTCAGTTCAGTAGACCAACAAACATGAAGAAGAGGAAAGCAATGTCTATTATTTTAACAGCCAGCCCTATGAAAGATGTCCTTCTACTCAATGAAGCAAAGAAAATAAAAAGAAGTAAGCCTCTGTCAACGAAAGGAAAAGAAGAATGACCTAAGCATATTGCTAGGCCTACAAGATCAGCGAATAAAAATGTAACAAAAGCCGAAATAGAGATAACAGAAAAATAACATTTGATTTATCATCAGAAGACGAAGAGATAGAACTAGAAAATTTGTGTGATGATTATGAAATGGATGATGTGCTCGGTGAAACAAATGAAGTATGTCTAGTATGTGGTGAATTCGGCCACAATTAATATGGTTCAGGCGTGTGTTATGTTCTAAGTGGGCACACTCAGAATGCAGTGGATATGACTCACGTGAAATATACACATGTGATTTTTGTCAGGACTGAAGAAAAGTAATATCTACATAGGAGAGAGTCTAGAAAAGTTATTGTTATATGTAAAACTAATTTTGAGCCTAATATATTTTGCTTGGCTAACATCAGGAGGCCTAGGTGTTCAAATATTATGTAAAGTTTCATTTTATTGTTATACTTGTAGTTCACTAAATTATCTCAGTCAATTGTCATGTCTTTAGTTGATTGCGATAAAAGGATTTTAATAGTCATGTCAAAATAACATTTGTTTCCTTAAATACTATCAAATTATTCCAATTTTTATTTTGACCATAATGTTACGAATAAAATTTTACAAATCGATATGTGGTGTGTGCAAGATATCTACTTTTTTGCTGTTAACTATGTACAGAATATCCCCTATTGTAATAAAGAAACTTGTATGTGTTATTTATGTCAGAATTTTATGTTATAAAACTTAGTTGCAGCATAGCGGCATTTCCCCTGTGCTGTGGCGGTATTACCCCGGGTATCGGGGTAATACCGCCACTTCACATATTTTCACTCCGAGAGTTAGAGCGTTTGTTCTATGTAAGCCTTTGGTTATTTGCTCATAGCAGGTGTTACATTTATTTATTTTGCTTACTTTATCAGTAAAGTTGTTGCTCCTATGCACAATTTTTACATGGAAAATCAATTGATTATCTTAATGTGGCGGCATTACCCCGGCCTCCTGCTTATTTATGTTTTTGTCTTATTTTTAGCTTTCTTTTGGCAGTCATTTATTTCGCGATGGAGTACGTCCAAGCAAATAATTCCAACTAGATGGTAGTCGTTCACAGGTCTGCCAGGGACAACTAATTAGTATGTAATGTTGTGTCCGATATCGTGCTTCAGGATAATTTATCTCGTCTTCGTTGCTTTACTCGGAGGAGTGTACACCATGGATACAGGCAAGAAAATGTTTAGTTTCTATACAAAGGAATACAAAAATTACTAAGTTCGCTACCCATGACGAGCTTTCTGCCATTGACATGTCATATCTGAGTGCAGTGTTTTCCAAGTGGTACTTTTTAACGGCAAATCCACGCTTCTCCACTGAAATGCATAGTTATTAAAACCATTTAAAATATTCAATCTGTACAGTAATTGATAAAGACCAAAAACCACCAATAAAAGAAAGCTTAAAGTTGTCATTGGGTGATTTTATTTCGTTTGAAAATTTGGTAAAGTTTCTTAGTGATCTTCAGTTCTTTCATCTCATATTCTTTACTTTAGTTCCGGAAATGCCCGAGCGAACCTACTAACGTAGCTTTGATACCGTATAGCTTAAGTTTACACGTCTCTACAGTCCTTGGGAATGAGTATTTCGCTGTTGGCTTTCGGCCACTGCCTCGAAGCTTGGGGAGTGGTCTGATTCCCTCAAATTATTTGAGGTATTTTGAGTACATTTTGTAGGTACTCGGAGTTCGGGGAGTAGGGTTGCTTCTTAGTTTCTCATTTATGTTTTAGTATCTAGTCATTTCGTTTAGGTAGCATATTGTCTCAGTTGACAGTCGTGAGGGTGACGGCCTAGAAGAATAGTATGAAGTGAGCAGCTACCATTTTTCTAACATCTTTCTGTGCCAACGTCAAAATTAATGGTTAGGCTGCCCAGTTTTGTATGTTCCTAACCAATATTCATTGATTTGACAGGTATAGTTACATTTAAAGTACTCAAAGTATAGGGTTTGTTTGTAATTTAGCTATAAAGAGGTAAGTATCCTCAGTGAACTATAGGCTGCTTTGTACTGATTCTACCGGCAGAATACAACTTGGTTAGTGTGTTGCACAATTAATTCATTAGATGCTAAAAAGAAAAGACTGTGATCGAGTTACTTAACATTTTCACTAGAAGTCCTTTTAATTTGACCTAATGGACATTTTTGAGACCTTAAACCAGTCACAAAACTGTAATTTTCACTAAAGATATTGAACTACAGTCATGTTGTGAAGCGAAATTTTCGTTTATGATATTTCTGAGTAGAAATTTGTGCATTCCTTTGCACGATAACCAATAGTTATCGTAGTTTTAATATATAATTTTCATCGTTGTGACAAGCTATTATACTGTCAAATACACATTTCGTATTTGGGCAATGATTTCAACTCGTTTCTTTAGTATCAGATATTATTTAATAATGCTTATTCTCTGTCATACACACCAATAATATAATAATGGTTACCTTAAACATTGTGTTTGTTTTAAATGCACAACATAAAATGCACTGCATCAGTCATATTTTATGTATCTGTCTTTTCTGTGTAGTAAATACCACAATTAATTTATGTTTTAATTTACAATTCAGTAGTATTGTTGCGAGCCACGACTATCGTGCTAAGCTGTGTAAGAAGATACTGTGGCGGCAGAACTAAGGGACTTCCGAATGCACTGTCTGGCTTGTGCTACATTGTGTGGCGCCGCAGCAACCATCTGCACGCCGCGATTATGGTGCTAGCAGCATAAGCGGATATAGCAGCGGTAAGAATAAAGGAATCTGGAAGTGCATTGTGCTGCTCATGTTACCTTTTTTGCTGAGCTCGGCTGCGGCCACCTGCATGCCTATCTCAGGTTTAGTAAAAGGCCCGAAAGACAGCAGAGATCATGGTCTAGAGTACTCCTGTTTGTTCTACGAGCTTCGATATAAAGATTTGCCGCGAGTTTTCTAGACTTTAGATTAATGGTATAAAAGGGAGCTGCGGCAGAAGCAAGAGAGTTTATGGCCGGCAGGTGTCTGGTGTTAGTTGTGGTGATAGTGACGGGATGCGAGAAGAATTCAGGAGTGTTCAGTGAAATTGTCTGTGGCAACGAGTGGTGCGACGAGCGAGTTTCGAGGCCTCAATGGGACTGTCGGTGCGTATTCAATTAAGACAGTAGGTCCACCACTTGTAAATGATGGGCGAGATGTTCATGCATATAGAACTTGTACACAGGACTGCAAGATTATTATTTAGATTTTGTAATCTTTATGTAAACAGTAGTTATTATGTAGTTTGAAGTTTCATTTAGTAGTAATTGATAATGAGTATCATACAGAAATATTTTTGGTGTAAACAATAATAAATAAAGTAGGTTGATTTCATTTATTTTAATTTCTTATATCAAAGACCTCCATCCCAGTGTACCTAAACCCAACTTGTAAGAGTATGTTTTAATTTACAATTCATTAGCATTTTGTGTTTACATTATTCTAATGGGGCAGAGTTCAGAATAATAGGGAATAATATTAGAAGTTTCACAATCTGATTAAATTTTAATTATTCACAAACAAAACTCTTTAGAACTAAATGCTATGTATATATATATATATATATATATAATATATATATATAATATATATATATATATATATATATATATATATATATACACACATATATGTGTGTGTGTAGATACAAACATACAACTTACCGTATAACCTGCATTGCAAGATCTTCTCCGAGACTCGCGACTTCAATGAAGTGATCATCCACATCAATCATTCGCCTCAGTAGATGGTATTCACGAGAGACCTCTACATTGTTCTCTTCTGCAGCACAGGAAACCACCAACTAAAATATTTGAGAACAGTCAGGTTGTTTATTGTTACGGCAAATAATTGTTATTTTAAGACAAAACTTTATTCAAATTGGTAATTTTAATTAAATAATTCTGTAAATTACATTTGTTGGTATGCGCCAAACTTTATAATAATAGTTCTGAGGACAAGTAATAAGAACTTATAACATTAAAATGTAAATTTCTTTCATTTTTTATTTCACCAGTACCCACCCACATACGCAAGCACGCCTGCCTGCTATCGGGTTCCCTCCATGCCAAGCCAACATTCCCTCCTGCGGCCGGCTAGTGTGCCTGTATCCCCTCCACTGTGTCGCCACACTACGCTAATGCTTGTGTTGACGGTTCTATGTCAGTTGCATTCCCTCGTCAGTTGAGTTGTACCACTGTTTTTTTCTTACCCCTCTACGGCTCGGGGGCGTTAGGGCGAGGAAGTAAAATGTCGGCTGTAGGCCCAATGATGGCCTGTGTACAGTCTGGTTCCCTCACATGTTTCCACATCAGTAGCAGGATTGTGACAGTTGAACGAAAATGTTTTTTTTATAAATTCCCCCTCACCACAAGAAGGAGATCCTGGTATCAGGCTGTCATGAGGCAGAAGGAGGTATGTAGGCTAGCTGTAGCGAACGTGGTCATCCTTTGAAGAATTTTTTGTCCCCAAACGTCGGCCGAGCAGGGCCGGTGCTCCGACAACACCACGGGGGTTGCGGCGGGGGTTCAGTGAGGGAAATAGGAAGGCACCACGCTGTGTGGCCAAACTGGAGAAAAAATTCTTGGGCGTGCTATGAGCAGTTCGAAATATATCAGACTATTTTCTTTAGAAATTTTCAAATTGAAGCAATAGGTGTTCTTTTTTTGTATCATTTTTTTAGACTTTTGCTCCCATTGGTTAAAATGTATATAATATCACTTTCCGCTTAAGACGTTAATTGCGCGTGCTTGTAGGCACTAGTCAATTCCATCTAACCACAAAGAAAATTTAATTTTGCTCAAAACTAGTAACAAAATTGCAATTTCATAAATTCCGTTATCGATAAATTGTGCTTTAAATAAAACAAATATTCCATGTAGGCCCTAATCTTTTCCAAATAAATTATTTGCGCACATTTAGTGTATTATTTATTTTGTAGAATTTTATAGAAACGGATGTCTATCTTCCAGTTATTTATAATGTTATTATGAACGTAATTTAAAAGTGGACACATGATTAATGATACTTCGCAAATGATTTGCGTATGAAATGCTTATGTTGTGTTACATTTGTGGCAATGATTACTGTTTATTTTCGTTATTTTCGAAACTTAATTTTGAAACGCTTCGTGCTATGCACGTGTGAAATTATGTATCAAGGAATTTCACCCTCAACTAGAAGGAGCCGCGGCGGCAGAATGGTCAGACAATTCGCCTCCCACCAAGGTGATCTGCGTTCGACTCCCGGCGGGGTCAGTCCCCGGATTTTTGTATGTGGGAATCGTGCCGTTGGTCGGCATGTTTGCTCGGGTCTCTCCCGTTTTCCCCGCCCTTTCATTCCGGTGCTGTTCCAAACTCACCTCATGTCACTACTGACCAGCGCTATAGACCTCGACGTTCAGTGCTGACCAAAATCTCTCACTCACTCTCTCTTAACTACAAGTGTGAAAGTTCATGCAAAATTTATGTACTCATTTTGTTCAGTATGCGTTGACACTTAAATTAAAATGTTTGCAGTTAAGTTTATATTTCTTGCATACATACTGTATATTTTTTAAATGTAATTCCTTATTGTTGTTTGAGTTGAGAACAAATACATATATATTTTTAAGTATATGCATTTTGATTAAAATACTCATGAAATAATTACGTATAGCACATTTATAACTTTGTTTCTGTCTAACTTTAGACAGAAAAATAATAAATTTAATGAGCATGTTGGTAGAATATCGATAAAGAACTTAAATAGAAATATTTGTACAAAGAACTATGATTTTAACATACAGCAAGACATATGATAGAATACGTTGGAATAAATTGACTGGAAGCGGAGAATTCATATAAAAACTGATCAGTTCCTTGTGTTTTTGTTCGCGTGATTGCACAGTCACCTGATTCTGATGGAATGATCCATCTTAATGTAATCATATCAAACACCGGACTATATATAAGTAACCTTGGCAGGGCGTGGGACGTAACTTAATGCTAAGGACATTACATAATTGTACAAGTGTTTGTTAGTTAACATGATTGTACTGAACTTGGGAAATCCTATACCAAACGGTATTTTAAGAGCAAGTATTTTGCAGGAGCGATAAGTTTCTGATAAATTATTTATGATAGACTACCGCTATTGTGTATATTAAATGCAGCGTCAGATATTACGCTAAATAAATGCGTCACTTATTCTTGTAATTTATCATGAACTTGGCCAAAACTTTTATCTAAATTTTCATTCTGTATATATTTTATATTGATTTTCAAAAACATTATGATTTAAGAAAACGACAGTAAACGTGGTAATGTAGTTAGTAAACGTCCCCACGTCTCTCACTGAATCATTTGTACACAAAAATTATCTTTCAGTATTGTTGACAGCACTCTTTGAGTGAAAAAAAAGTTAAATGTTTCATTAAAAGTATACATGCTTCAAGATCTGAAAGTTTCAGTTTTGAAGCTTACGTGATGTGTAGTTGGCAGCAGCAGCTTCCTCCCAGCGAAGAAACACTTCGCCGTGGACATCCTTAATCATAATCTCTTCCTCACCATCGTTGCCCACTTCTTTCAGAAGTTCAACTGACGATGCCTGAGAGATAGTATAGTACTCGCTCCATATAACTGGAGTGTGCACACACTCGCTGGCTTCGGACAAGACTAAGGTCGTAGAGGCATTCGATGGTGTAGGAGCTGGAACTACTTTTGCTGTAGGTGGCATTCCGTCATCTTCATGCAGCATGGACGGTGCGTGTCGATGGCAGGCAGCCTAGTGGTGGTGGAAATATCCAAACTCTCCTAGCCACCACGTGGTCTCGAAGAAGAAACATGTCTTGAATAACTTCATCAACCATCACAGCAGCACAGAACGCAACTATTTTGTTCGACATCTCGAAGTAATTTGATGGCTGGTCTGCATGCAGTTTGTAGACTGGGTTCCATGATCAGGCACCTGGTGCCTACCTTACGCACGAGAGGTGTGCAGGTCGCGATGAGCACAGAGCATCAGCCCGGGTGACACCTGGCTAATAGGGCTGAGTAGCCGTAGCGAGCATGCTTTGTTACAGCATTGGCTGTGCAGGTTTCTGCATGCACACTACCAATGAGTCCGAGTAACCATACACTAGCATCAGGGTTCGAGCGAGCTTTGGTGCTTGCTATACATTGAGTTCATTAAAAAAAACATTTTATTCAATTACTTTACATCAGAGTCTGTAATGCTGGACTTTGATATCCAAATGTTGTGCGAGGCATCAAACCCAAGCCACCACACCAGCACTTTGTTTCCTTTGCATTGCAAAACTTTCTCAAACAAAAATATTTTATAACTTTGTAACTTGAATTCCTTCTGAGCAAAAACCTCCTCGGATAGATCTACCATGCATGACCTCGAGAAAGTAAGTCCTTCATTCGTAGTGACGAAACTTGATGATTTTGTATACATCAGTGCTCCAGTTTGACATGTATCCTTTAGCAAATTGTCATTTCTGTTTGTATATCCGGACATTGTCTCCAAATTTTGTCTTTAGTTTGTACGAGTCCAGTTTCTTCTTATTTCTGTAGATAGATCGCTGCCAATGCGCGACTGCAGCTGCACGACTGTCGTCATCCACAAAGCATTCCCCAGCAAGGAAGTATATTGGTGAGCGAATAGCTGCTTGCGGTGTATCAAAGATCATGAAGATTAAAGTCAAGCATGGAATGGGCACTAGGAAGGAGGCAGTAGTGATCCTAATTTTCAAACAGAGGAACAATAAGGAAAGGCCTGACATTTACTCCATTCGCTAAGTGGTTGTTGTCCATCTTACAAGTAGCCATAATGGCGTAAAACTAAATTTGAATTCTCTCGGCAATCCCCCGCTCTGGCTTCCCAGACCAATCCCACCCACCCTTCATATTGATGATGTCACTCTTCAGCCATCATTTAAAACACTATGCAAAGCCAAAGCCTGCTGGCTCTAGTAAAGCTGGAAATAAAATAAGTGCTACTTCTTCTCAGTCTAAGGAACGAGAAGAAGCAGTACAAGTAGTGAATGGAAAGTTACCTGTTATTCCTGAAAGCAGTAAATCACCATACAATATTCCGAAAAAGCATACACACGATTGTAGGACTTGAGTTCCGCTTTCAGAACTGAAAGACTAAGTGTACAGGTATTCAATATAGTTTGTTAGCTGCTAATTAGTGAAACATGGCTAAGGAAGGTACAGTACAGAACCCCACATGTGTGATGGACCTATCAGTGGTCCCGCTGTTCGAGAAATGGTCTTGCGAAAAGGGATTTCATACCTGTGCACATATTTACAGAGAATATAGAAAGTGCTGCTGTGTTAGGTAGGTGAACAGATTAAAATGAAGTAAAGTTATTTAAAATGAAAATAAAGTGTCTAGCAAACAGATTTACCGCCACTTGTCTGAGTCTAAAGGGATATATAATATTTAAAATTTTGAAAGAAGAGTTAATAGTAAGATTTCAGGAACGCCAACCCCTATAATTCCATTTTTACATGTTGAACAATGCTAAACGGAGAGAAGGTGAAAAAGTTCAAGCGCTCGCAGATCGGTGTAGAAAATTATTCGAAAATACAGTGCAAAGAGTAAAGGAGCCCAAGAAATGGGAAATACAGAATCAAGAGGCTGAAAGACGTTTGTTAGCCACATTTACTGACGGGTTGCAAGGTTCTGTAGGTTTACAGTTCATATAAAATTTCCCCCAAACAATGTATGAAGCAGAACATATGGCGATAGCTATAGAAACCACAGAAACCCATCAGGAGAGGAAAAATAGGTCAGACGATTCAAACTGGAGAGAGTATGTTATGTAGGCTCAAGACAGACAAGTGTGTCACGGGGAAAATCATTTAATGGTGCTAGGAATTCCATGAGCAGAGGCTATGGAAGCCCTAATTTTTCATGCTATCGTGGTTCGAACGACAGTAGTTTCAATACGAGTAGATCGGGAGTAGATTGTCCACCCATGAGCATGAGTTCCTACAACGGACGAAGAAGCAGTAACATTAGGTGCTTTAAATGTGGCAAATTAGGACATTGAATAAGGGAGTGTAGGGGTCAATGATCCAAAGTGTTACAGTGTCCTAAGGGGCCTGGAACTAGCTAAGCAACCAAAGTGTTCCAGCTTCCTAAGGTGTCTGGACCTAATGATTCCAGTACACTGAGAAATGATAGTGACAGTAATTACCCAAATGGAAAGCACCGGATGTCGACTCTGGGCACCACACAGCATTAATAACAGTCATTAGGAGGAATGATACAGTAATTTCCATCGTTGTCGAAGGCCAGTCTCACTTGTTCCTAATAGATACTGGTTCTGATATTTCGCTTGTCGTTCTGAACTAACATCAGCAAGAATATTATAGTCAGATCTGAGTTGGGAGCAAAAAGCGTTACTGGAGACAGTCTCCAGATCACAGGTACCCAGAGTATAGATGTGTGGGTGAATGGACAGTGTTACCCACTCCAGTTCTAAAATTGTTCGTTAAAATTGCTTTTCGATGGCCTGTTTCGAACATATTTCCTCCGATGTTACGAGGCCAGAATCGACTTTAAGAACAGGCTTATCTATTTAAATGATACTAACAGTAACAGCTCATGTAGTTTGTGTGTTGATCATCTTAAGAGTGACGAGAAGAGCGAGTTGAGAAACTGGACACTTCTGAGCTCGGCTATCGAATGATAAATACAGTCCAACATTTATAGTCACAATTGAAAAGTAAAACGATTCTGCCACCGAGGTCGGAGAGGTTAGTTTAAGTCACCGTGGATGCGCCAAGTGAGGATGCTGCTTGAAAATGCTGCTAATTGAACTGGCATTGACGAATGTTCCAGGCGTTCACGTAGCCAGGGTATTGTGTAATATACTTACCAGTAAGAACAACAACGGAGATGAGGATGATAAATGGTGCAGAGAATCGACTCAAGGACGATAGTTGGGGACTAGTTGTAGACCCAGCGAGACGAGTCCAGTAGACGGTATGGACAGCCATACAGGTATCTATGAAAGTTGTAATTTAGGTTCGGCTATGAGGATGGTTTACCGGGGAAAAGAGAACCTCTATGTTACGGGTCATAGAGATGCACCTCAGCCTATTATTTACCATCATGAGGGTGTCTACAGAGGTAAGAGGACATGTTGTCCTAGGGAGATGTGTGTGCGAGAAGGTGGTAGAGAACTGACATGTAGTGGTTGGCGTGTCGAACGGATCGTTGCCAGGGTCGGTCCAGAGAATATTATAGAGGAACCTCCTCTGAAAGCGTCTAGAAATTATGTGAGGGCTATAACAAAGATTATAAATGTGTCAGACGAGACACTTGCTGTGCAGAAGGGTACAACTATAGGATATGCCACACTTAATGACAAAACTGCCGGAGTGCTATACGTAAGCAATTGTGTTCTTGATAGATCCAATTATAACTGTTGTGAAACTAATTCGGATAGAGGTTTGAGCACGCTACACATAGCCCCACAGAGAAAAATCCTCACATTAGTCCCTGACAAGAAATATCGTTGTACATGTCCGCTTTCATGTTCCGAAGCTAGAGTAATTCCCTCGAGCGGAGTGAGTAGTGGTAAGAGAAATAAATGTAAAGTGTCGGGTGAGGTGACCACAAACACCATGGATCGTTGTTTAATCCATCATGTAGACAATCGAGTTATATTAGGAGTTCAGTCGAGAGAAATGGTAGGAGAGACAGTGAATCCGAATCAGAGTAAAAATCCCGAATCCTGTGCAGGTTGTAAAAGTAAAATGTCTGATAGCGAAGTTTGTAAAAGTAAAATGTATGAAAATTGTGAAAGTTGTGAAAATAAAATGTCTAAGATTAGTGAAAGTTGTGAGAATAATACAGAAAGTGAGAATAGTATAAATTGCGAAAATGAGAATTATAGGAAATACACAGACCGCTATAATGAACACTATAAAAGTTGTGAACTTTGTGAAAATATTGAAAATCGTGAGAACTTTGGTAGTAGCGAGGAGATTAAGATGTTTAGGGGAGTAATTTGTAATATTGCTGATAGCGGTCTCACAGTAAGAGACATAAGGACCAGTAACTTCCTCAACCATTTGAATATTGTGTAATCTGAGAGATGTTCTAAACAAGAGTGCTATTGTAATATATGTCACAGTGAAGGTGCCTTAAATTCGAAAATTAGGAGAAAGACACCACTATTGTACAGTGAGATTAAGGAGATAGAGCAGATAATATGAGAAAAACTGAGACATTTAAGCAAGGACGAATTTTATGAAATGTTATTAGGGCTGAAAGAATTTTCCAATATGTTCCAATTGGAGAATAGTTCTAATGCGGGTTGTATGAATTTACTGAAGCATAGAATAGATATAAATGATGCCAAAGAGATTAAACGAAAATCCATATAGAGATCAACATGTGTTAAAGCCAGCAGTAGAGGCTCAGGTAAAATATATGTTAGGTAAGGGTAATATTTCAGATAGTAAGTCTCCATGGCAGTTCCAGTTGTCTTAGTTATACAAAGTTACAGAGATAACACGATTAAGCATCGATTATGTGTGGATTATCTTAAGCTGAAACAGGTGACGAGATTAGATCTGTATCTACTTCCTAATATAACAGAAACATTAGATTCATTACATGATTCAAAGTTTCTTCGACTCTGGATCTGGCAAGTGGTTATTTTCAGATAGGACTGGAGGATAGTGATAAGGAAAATACCAGTTTTGCCATTTTTATGGGAAAGTACAAGTTTAACAGACTTCCCTTTGGGCTACGTAACGCCCCAGCCACATTTGAAAGGCTTATGGAACACTATGTATTAGTTGGATTGTTAGGTACACAAGCATTGGTGTATTTGGAAGATATTATTTTGTTCAATAGATATTTAAAGCAATCTCATTACTAGTGAAGAATGGGATACTATAATAAGGAGGAAGAAGAAGAAGACTGCTCTACAGGAACATCTGATGAAACATCAGTTTATCGACAACACTGTATTTTGGTGTAAGCTTATAATCTTCTTGATTACATACTCAGGTTGAATTATAAAAGCATAGCTTCTTCCATACTTCTTGGATTTCTTTTTCTTTTGTTAAACGATCTGTTTATAAAGGTCACAATCTTTTTCAAAGGAGGAAATGTTGTAATGCCCAGGCCTGATCTGTTATTGAACCCAGGGCATTCTGACTTAATGTCTTGTGTGTTAGTATGTGAATATTATTTCATTCGAAGCAACAAGCCTTGCTTTCCAAGAGTCCACGATGCACGATCATGCCCAGTGTGTGGCGTGACCACAGACCTCAACTTACCGGATTTTACATCCGTTCGTGGTCTGACATTTACCACGAGCTGACGACATTTCTCCTGCCGTGCGGCCACAGTATAAGAGAATTCTCCTAGAATGTGGACTTCGCTCATTCGACGACAACACTCTTGCAACATAGCTGCATAGTGTGTAGGCTTGGTCCATAGCCTATCATGAGGTGCCTGCAGTAACTTCTCATCATTTAGTCACTCCCCTTGGGAGGTACCACTTCTGGAGGTAAGTTCCCCTTCCACTCACCATTTTAGTTTATATCGGCTTGCACGCCCTTACGAGCGTATCTTTGGTCTTCTGCTCTAAAAACTAGAAGAATGAGGAACTGCTGCTGGGAAGACCTGAAGCCTGCACCAGATGCTACGCCACAGTATAGCCAACAGAGTAGAGCATGATATTGTTTTTTGCTGTATTAGTTAACTTTGCCATTTGGGCCACATCAGCTTCGTTGCAAGTAAGTGAAAATATTTGTAAATAGATAGATTGTTACAATAAACCTATATAAAATAGATGTTTACTTCTCGGACCATTATTTGAAGAAATTCTAATCAGTGTTTTAAATTAATTTATGTCTGGGATAGCCCAGGCATAACAGGTGTGTAAAAAAATTATAAATGGTGTTTCATAAATAAAGAAATTATTTTACTTTCCAATGGCAGCTTATAAGCTGGCAGTTTTACAATACGTCCGGCAGTGGGACTAAACGAATTTCTTTTTAGATCTAACCTGGGTGACTACACTTTGGCCATGCTGTGACAGTACAAAAGACTTCTGTCTCTTACCAGTACTAATTTAAAAGATAACGACCCTTACAGTAATGCTCACAAAGACGAGTCGCATTCGAAATTTATCGTTATTGCAATATGTTCCCCGATGGGGCAACATGCTCTGGGTTATTTAGCAATAATAATTCAATTTATGATAACAGGTAATTATATTATATTTATTGGAATGAAGCAAAAGAGCTCAAGGATCGCTTAAAATTGCTAATAGCTTCTCAGAGGGCAGAAAACGATTCTCACATGAAACAAAATTACTAGCATTTCCAAAAAATTATATGAAAATGGCCATATTGAATAAAGTCTCGAACTAAAATTGCTCAAGATTTACATATACCTGTCCACAGAAATTACCCTAGATGCAGATTATTAGGTTTTGGCTTGAATGACCTTTTTCAAGCCGACTTGGTTGAAATGCATCAGTATACGCGATACAATAAGGGTATTTAATTATATGCTAACTGTAATTAATTGTTAGATATAGTATGTTTGCATGGACCATGCCTTTAAAAAACAAAACAGGGAATTCAGTCAATCGAGCCATGACCCCTGTTCTATGTGGTTAAATGGCCCCGAAACTCTTACAAACTGATCTCGGAAAGGAATTATTTAATCCTAAATTCTGTGTGCTAATGAAAAAGCATAAGATCAATCACTATGCAACAAGTACAGGCATGAAGAGCGTAATCGCGGAACGTTTTAATAAATCACTGAAGAATTGCATGTTCCAACGGTTCTCAGTGCAGTTTAATTATAAATGGTTAGATATGTTACCTACCCTAATACACAAACACAATCATTCTTTTCACCGGACTATTCAAATGCAGCCGGTTGATGTAACAGACGATTCGTTATTAAACTCGGTGTGTAAATTTGAAAAGAAAATTAACCCATGTAAATTCAGAGCATGCATAAGCGATAAAGTATGTATTTCTAGGCATGAAGGCGTATTTACACATGGTTTTAATCCATCATGGAGCAAGGTATTATACAAAGTTGTTAAAATTCGCAACTATTAACCCCTGACTTATTACCTTGAATATATGAACAGTAATTTAATTAATGGTGCCTTCTGTTCCTCAGAGATACAGATTACAAAATACCCGGACGTATAATTAGTTCACAAAGGTCTGAAACGGAAAGACGAGAAAACATTCGTAGGCTGGTTGGGCTATGGACCAGAACATAACAGTTCGATATCAAAGGAATCTGTAGTGAAAGGGAAATAATTTTTTCTACCTGAAGATTGTAAGAAAATGTACGAACATAATGTGTATGACGATGTAATTATACAGTATTTTTAAATACATTTCTTTAAAAAAATTATTGGTTTTCTTATTCGAGTACTGCCAGCCAGTATTCAAAAAAGTTCGTGTGATGCCTTCTATTACGACACTGGTTGGCACCAGCACGACAGCTCACTCGAGCTATTTCTGAATGGATGGGCTGACACTAAGTTCAGTGACCTGAGAGGCACCCAACGGAATCGTGCGGCGATTGGGAAGGCGCTGTGCTCGTCCTTCCCGCCCCTGTGCGTGGCCGAGCCATATCCCTCCCCTTATCAAGATGCTTCAACCCATTCGTCACGAAAATAACATGTGAACTAACCACGTCCCGGTAATATCAGTTCCGTGTTCAAGTCAACCACAAATGCTGTGTTCACATCACCTCTGCCACACCTCAGTAATAGGCGGACGCATGTTTCCGTTATGTTTAAACTGTATATGGCTGACTTTGATACTGTGACTTCACTTGTCTTTGAACTTTGTGCAGCAGTTGCTCACAGTACATTATCATCATGTCATCACCGGTATTTGTGTACGAGAATCTGGAGGCCGCAGCATTTTTGGACACGCAAGTGGCGGTGGCTTTAGAGGGGCGGCGTCGAGACGATGCTGTGGCAGGGTTCAGCGGGCTTTGCTAGCAGCTTCCATCCCTGCCGCGCTTCTTCTCAGACGAGGACGACGTCTTCGGACCATGGTCGCCTCGACATCGTTTTGCTACTGGCAGCAGGTGTCGTCAGCAGGCGCAATGCCCGTCTGCAGCCAGAAGCGAAGAAGAGGGGCCATGGGCGGTGTCAGCGGAGGGCGTCTGGAGCCGGGCGGCGTCTGTCATCACTATCGTCAACAGACACCAGCATTGGCGATGGCTCTGTACTGCGGATGTGAAGCCGAGTGGCAGCTGCAAGAAGAGGCTTTGCATCTGCCATGAGTCATCTGCAGGGAGACAGATGCGAGAAAATGAAGCTGGCGCGTCGACGCCTATGTTTCGACGCGCCTGCTACAATACGTGCATCAAGTTTTGCCTCCCTGTCGTCCGACAACGGTAGGTCAACTCCAACAGCCCTCCACAGCCTTACATTCGACCTTGGGCAGGTGGATGAGTTATTTCGCGATGCTAGTGAGCCCACCTCTCAGGAGTGGGGGACTGCCACCTCCGAGCCGACGTCGCTTGCCGACCATCGTCCATGGCCTGTCGCCTCCTTGTCCATCCTCCTTTACCTGCATGCCTGCATCCTCAACACCATCTGCTGAAGCCATCAGACTGAAGCAAAATTTCATCGCAAAACATGCAGCTATTCCAGCCTGTAGATGAAGAAGTGTCTGCAATATTCTGATGTCTTGTGCGAAGAAATGGGGCTGCACAATATTGAGGAAACGGACTCTGAGTTCTACTGATTGTGGCGACAGGTACATGGTTCATCACAGTCATCTGCACCGTCGATTCCCTGCGGACAGGGTCATGTACAACAAGATGTAGTGTCATATGATGTTGGTTCTCAAGGAAGCCACAATGGGGTGAACACCTAAGTGCTCACGAAGTGTTGTTACATTTGGAAAACCTCCAGGAACGCCTGTAATCACTCAGAGAAATTCGTTCGCGAATTTCTCTAAACAGTTTAATAAACCTGTTAAACAGTCGCATTCAGCGCTCTCGATAACAATGATGATATTTATCGATAATTTCATAGATGAGCAGAGGCACAACTATTATATTCTCTTTCAAAATCTTAATTTTATTCGTAATGCGTACGAGGCGCTTTTCAATGACAATGTATTGATGCGGGCCAAGGTATTTTAAATGCGAAGTCTCGAGGAAATGGTTGCATTATTTCAGAAAAAAATATGTTCAAATATGCTGTCTACTAACATCTGTTAGAGGTACTATATTTGAAAATGATCGTATATGCCTCATTGTAAATACACTTTATACCTATTTTTTGGAACATGATCACATTGATCTGTCATATCATGTCTACAGACATTTCCTTTGCAGCAAGGTGTTAATATTTTATGTATTAGTATTTCAGAACAACTCAAATATTTTTAAATATGCTATCTCCTAACATCTGTTAGAGGTAGTGTATTTGAAAAAATTATCATTTTATACGTCTCATTGTAAATACATATTAAATATATTTGTTTTTTGAACAAACACAGAAAATGCAATTTACAGAACTTGAAAAAATATTTTGAATAACAGAAAAAAAGATATTCCTGACAGTTCATGATTTCTGACAACAAAGGAGACGCCGAAATAGTAAAATAAACATTAGACTTTTAATACAGTTCAAAACCTGGAAAAAATAAAAATAGCAATATATATGATAAGTATTTCAAAAATTAAAATTTACTTTAATAATAAAAAATAGAATCATAACTTTCAGTTTAATAAGCAAAAACGAAAAATTAGACATATCCATGCCATGATGTTGAAGAAAAAATTATTTCTTACTTTAATTTAAAATCCATAACTTTTATTTAAAAACTAGCTGGTAAAGGAATGTTATAGTGTGACTAATAACTATAAGTGAAAAAATATTAGACACATCCATGCCAAGTACTTCAAGAGAAAAATTATTTTTAGCTTCAATAAAACCCATAAATTTTATTTAAAAACTAGTTGCAGTATTTAAAAAAATTAATTTATCACTTGACACATGACAGTAGTGGCATATAGCTGGTGTAAGCACAGAGGGTTGAGTGTGTGGCAGTGGAGCCACTGATATTGCAATCAACATGGCCGCCGTGACGTAACTGTCCGCTATCTTGATGACATAACTCTCCGCCATCTTGGATGACGTAACTGTCAGCTATGTTTGATGACGTCACATCCGCCATGTTGTTTTTGGATTTTCTAAATTTGTTTTTTTGGATTTTCCAAATTTGACTTTTGATTTTCAAATTTGTTCTTTTTTTACTCTCACTTGTTTTACTTCATCTGCTTCGCAGCTGCCATGTTTGTTTGGGTCGTCGACTTGTGACGTAATATTTTTTTCGATTGACACTTATTTTTGTCCGTTCGTGACGTCACGATTCCAATGTTGGTTGCTAGGCGGCGTTGGTGTCGCACTTTGTTTTCTCTGTCGTCTGCTAGATGGCAGTGCAATCGCCATGTTTGTTTTCTTCATCGTCTGCTAGGCGGCGCTGCTGTCGTGTGTTGGGCGCAGCCATGTTTGTTCCAATGTTTACTTCTGACGTTGGAAGGTAAAGTGTGCTAGTGTCGCTGCAGGTAATGGTCAAGTTCTAAGTGTCTGTGTATGGGGAATTAAACCTTATGATTTTTTAAAGTTCAAAGTTAACTAAAATATCATTTGCCGGGTGTAGGACCCAATCCATCAACCCTTGGGTCAACAGACATGCGCTCTAGTCGACTTTTTTTTTTTTTTTTTTTTAATTTTTTTACTGTGCTTCATTAAGTGTCGTAATTGGACGTTGGCGTGTGGCAGACAGACAAGACGTACACAAGTAGGCGTGTTTCAAACAGACAAGACGTACACAAACACCCAGTCCTGAACCCGAGGAAGTGACTGTAAATGCCACCTCCCCAGCCGGGAATCGAACCCAGTACCTTTAACTCAGCAGCCAGGAGCGCTAACCACTGAGCCAAGCGGTCGGACAGTCGACTGAGCTACAGATGCATTGGTAATGTTGATAGTTGAAATGTGGTATACATGAAAATAATTTTCGTAGGAGATAAAATATCTGATTTAGTTTAATATGCTAATACGATTTTATGTAAAATTTATTTCTGATATCATATGCTACTTTAAATTTTTTTTTATAAATAATGGTTTTCCTTTAATAATAATTCCTTCTAGCATAGTTACTTAATACGATTTTACTTTAATTTTTTCTTATAGGATACATGAGGTAATTGATATATAAATATTTTCCTAAAGTATAGTTATGTCCTTAAAACATAGTTATTTAGCTATGCATAGTACGTTTAAAACAAATTGAGAGATTTTCCCGCACGCACGCATGTAATGTTTTATTGCGTCCTATTTCAATTTTTAAGCATAGATGCGACATCTTGTCAGTTTCTAAGCAGAGGAATCGATTATTTCAAAGCAATTTGACATATGTCGACGAGATTCAAAACCTATCTCTTCTTTAGACCGAGAATAAGTTTATATGACTAAATACGTGCTCTGTCAGTTTTTAAGCATAGTTCCCAATTATTTCTCAACTATTATTCAAATGTCTATGAAATTGAAAATGAATACACTTGTTTGGATACAGAAT
Source organism: Medauroidea extradentata (assembly GCA_003012365.1). Classification (NCBI taxonomy): domain Eukaryota; kingdom Metazoa; phylum Arthropoda; class Insecta; order Phasmatodea; family Phasmatidae; genus Medauroidea; species Medauroidea extradentata. The sequence goes on along the minus strand of PNEQ01085855.1, from coordinate 17,777 downwards.
AAGTTAATATGACTAGATTAACGCTATTGTAAGCATTGTCCTCGATTATTTCCAAACTTTTTGTCATTTGTCTATGATATTCAAAACGCAAACACATATTAAGTACTAGAATAAGTTAATATGACATGATACATGCTTTGTCAGCTTCTAAGCTTAGTTCTCGATTATTTGTCATATGTCTATGAAATTCAAAACGCAAACACATATTAAGTACTAGAATAAATTAATATGACTAGATACATGCTTTGTCAGTTTAGAACCAAATTTCTAAATTTATTTTCAAATTATTTATCGTACGTCTATGCAATTCAAAACGCAAACACATATTTAGTACCACAAAAAGTTAATATGACAACATTAACGCTTTGTCAGTTTGTAAGCATTTACTCGATTATAAAACAACTATTGTATTTAAGCTTAGTTCTCGATTATTTCCAAACTGTTGGTCATATGTCTATTAAATTTAAAAACACAAACACATATTGTGTACCAGGATAAGTTAATATGACTACACACTTTGCCAGTTTTTAAGCGTAGTTCACGATTATTTCCAAACTATTTGTCATATGTCTATGAAATTCAAAACGCAAACACATATTAAGTACCAGAGTAAGTTAATATGACTAGATTAACGCTTTGTCACTTTGTAAGCATTCTTCTCGATTATCAACAATTTATTGTTTTTAAGCATAGTTCTCGATTATTACCAAACTACTTGTCGTCTGTCTATGAAATTCAAAAGGCAAACACATATTAAGTACCAGAACAAGTTAATATGACTAAATACACCATCTGTTAGGTTGAAAGCGTAATTCTCGATTATTCACAAATTATTTGTCATATGTGTAAGAAATTTATAATGCGGACACGTGTTTAAATACAGAATAAGTTGATATTACTAGATACGCTCTTTATCAGTTTTTAAGCATAGTTCTCGATTCGAACTATTGATCATATGTTTATGAAATTTAAGATGCACAAACATATTAAGTCCTAGAATAAGTTGATTACGCAACGCGTGCTCTGTTAATTTGTAAGCTCAGTTCTCGATTATTTTTAAACTATTTTGACATATGTCTATGACATTAAAAATGCAGACGCGTATTTAGATACAGAATAAGTTGGTATGACTGCCTACGCATTCTGTCAGTTCGTAAGTATATAGCTCGATTATTTTCAAACAATGTTGACATATGTCTATGACATTTAAAATACATACACCTATTTAGATACAGAATAAGATGGTATGACTGCCTACGTAATTCTATCAGATCGTAAGCATATGTCTCGATTATTTTTAGACTATTTTTCATACGAAAAGGAAATTTAAAATGCTAGAACGTGTTTAGGCTGAGAATAAGATGGTATGAATAGCTACGACGTCTGTCAGGTCGCGAGTTTATTTCTCCATTATTTCAAAAAAAGTATTTGAAATATGTCAATGAAATTTTAAGTGCAGACAAGTATTTAGATACATAATATGTTGACAAGGTCACATACACCTTCTGTACTTTTTTATGCATATTATACTTAATTATCGATGTTGTTAAATCTCCTACTTCTATAAATTCTTTTCTAAGAATTTTTTACAATTAAAAAAAAAGAAGCAGAAGCTAACTAGATTAAATACTTAACCCAACCACTGTCCTTCCGACCACTCGAGCAGTAAAATCCACAGAGCGGGCAATTGAATCATTTTCATATGATTCAAATAAAGTGAACGTTCGAAACCTCAAAGCGGGCAATTGAATCACTATTATATGATTCAAATAAAGTGCACGCACGAAACCTCAAAGCGGGCAATTGAATCATTTTTATATGATTCTAATAAAGTGCATGCTCGAAATCTCAAAGCGGGCAATTGAATCATTTTTATATGATTCAAATAAAATGCACGCACGAAACCTCAAAGCGGGCAATTGAATCATTTTTATATGATTCTAATAAAGTGCATGCTCGAAATCTCAAAGCGGGCAATTGAATCATTTTTATATGATTCAAATAAAGTGCACGCACGAAACCTCAATGCTGGCAATTGAATCATTTTTTATGATTAAAAAAAATGCACGCGCGAAACCTCAAAGCGGGCAGTTGAATCATTTTTATATGATTCAATAGGTGTCATAAAATTCCGCAACGATAAGTACCTTGCCATCAGTTGCCTAGAAGTAGTAACTATTTCAGCTCTACGAATCCTTAAAGCGAGCAATTGAATCTTTTTTTATTTGATTTAAATATCTGCAACGAAAAGCACGCTGTCATCGACTGTCTGATTTTATTTAGCGAGAGATCCAGGTCACATGTCTCGTAGACTGTGACTTGAGGATAAATGAGAACATCTTTAAATATCAAAACATGAATATAATATCATCTTCTGAATTTGTCTAGAGTGATCTGGTTCTTGTTCTCTGTACAAGAGATGTTCAAATGCAATCCTTTGTACTTTGCCACGGCGTGCGACATGCGTGGTGTCTGTATCGGTTTGTTATTGACAGACCCTATGTATTAATCGCTTCGCTGGAACTTTAGGAACAAATTAACATATGTGAAAAGTCATGTACGGCTATTTATTAGCGGACAGCATTAAATATACTCGTACGAAATAGTTATTAGTAGTATGCCTATTAACTTGTTAGTGGTCTCAAAAAATAATAAAATGCTAAAATATATTATTTATTTTGCTGTCTTAAGTTGCATGGATTTGCAAAACTACTTCGAGCAAGTACGTTACTCCTCTGTCTGTACGCTCCTGGGAATACACACTGCGATTTTGCTACATTTTTTACCAGTTAGGAGCAACGATTAGTTAAATATACACTGAAATTAAGGCATAGAAAAATTATTGCATGTATTATTGGTATATGTACAGCTTTTCATATTTATACAGTTTCAAGAAGTTTCATACGGAAGTGGTGTTGATACATTAAAAATAATACGTTCCCAGTATGGCTACTTAAAACAGATAGACATATTTTAACACTTTCAAATGTCTTTATTCCCTTCAACTGAATGTATCAGCATGTGCGTATTTTATTTTAATACGATCAGGTATCTGTCACCGGCGTCACATATATTAAAATATTTTCTGTAAAAAAAAAGTATTCATGTAGCATTAAAAGCTATTTGAAGTCCTCGTCTAGTGAAGAACTATTTTTCACACTAGTACGGAAAACCACAGACTAATTTTTTTACACGTGGTAGTAAATGTTTTTATTTCTGTGTGATAAAAATTCAAAGTATTCTTTCAAAGGTTTGTGTAACAAAAACTACAAACAAACCTGTCTTAATAATATGAATATCTAATCGAGTTATGCGTTATCTGTATCAGCAAGGTATGGGAATCTTCGAATAGTCCGCGTCGCAGTCGCCACACATGTTTATTAAAAAAAAATTGATGTCTATTGTTTAAGTGTTGTTAGTATTTTAATTAGAAAGGTGTCATTTTCTGCACATAAAAAATACATATTCTGAAACGTGACAAAACCTTCCGAGTAGAATGATAATATATATTTTAATAGTGGACGATATATTAACCCATATGTCTTCCTTATAACTAAGTCCTAGCTGACGATTTAGCACAAACTTACTGTTATTAAATTTTTCTTTATATTATCGCGTTATGCCTTCGGAAATTTAATATTGATTCATATAGAGATATGTATTTATAAATTAATTAGCGCCAGTCATTTTACGTGTTATTTATTTATTTCAGTTGTATCAAAAAACTTTATATATTCTGTTATATTTAATAGTGTACAAAATCACATTCACTTATTGCGTTGCAATAACATGGTTTTACTGATGAACTATACTTTACTAGAACTGTTCCTGACATGAGCATTCAGTCCGCTCGTATTTGCGTATTTGCATACACAGAATCACATCCATTGCATGGGTATACTTTGTATGAAGTTGCGAATAAACAATTACTTGCTTCATGTCTTCGCGCACTATCGCTTCGTGAAAACACACTACCACAATACTTGCATTGATTTTTAGCTGATCGATGCCTTCTTCTACAGTTTGCTGTTGTTTGCGATGCACATCCCTGAATTTCATTGTAACATCTTACACAAGCATCGCAGTATATGACTTTATTTTCACCTGCAGCTTGCTTGTTAACTGTTAAGTCTTTGTGGCTATTGGCTCGAAGAATTTCTTGCTGTTTGTCTTGAGGGCCGTGACAGTTCCTTAATGTTAAATACTTCCTGATATGGGCATTCAGTCAGTCCTTATTTGCATACACGGCATTGCATTCATTGCACGGGTACACTTTGTATCTAATTGCGAATAAACTATTACTTGCTTCATGCCTCCACGTATTATCGCTTCGTGTAAACATCTTGCCGCAATATTTACAATCAGTTCCCGATGAGCATGGGTAACTTGCGCAGTCCGCAGGTTTTCGATGCATCGTTTTCGTATTCATACTGCAGATGATGATGAAATCGTCGTAGATGATTCCAACGACCACGTTCTCTTCACTGCATCAAGAAAGTAACTGACTTGTTTTTTTAACACTACTTGCTCATTAAATACTTTTTAAACATGAATTGGCATGCACATATATTTTTTCAGCTCTAAATCTTATAGATATCAACTGCATAGTTTATGCAACTAGTGCTTGGTTCGAGGTTAGCGACAGTTAAGGAAAATTACTACAACCAGATGTATGATTCTTCCTGTACGGAAAACTTCAAGAACGAAGTAACATACATGCAGCTTAATCTGAAACATTTTATTTCAACCGGATGTAACATTTATTCTGCGCGGGAACTTGGAAAAAATATCGATGTTATGTAGTGATAAACATTTCATTTCGACACGCACAGTAGCCTTGCTTTTGCTCTTAGGTTTCGAAAACCAACTGCATGAAGACTGTACATGACATGTTTACTATAAATGGCTGTGAAATTTTATTCTGGAGCGGGAACTTGAATATTTTGAATTAAGAGATAGGATGTAGTGATAAACATTTTATTTCGACACGCAAAGTAGACCAGATTCCGCTCTTTGGTTTCGAAAACCAAATGTAAGAAGAGTGTGCATGACATGTTCATTGCAACTGTTTGCGACACTTAATCCGCGCGGAAACTAGAGGGTTTTTAATTAAGAGATATGATGTCATTATATATATTTGGTTTCGTTACAAATAGTGTTTTGTTTTTAGTCTTGGTTTCAAAAACAAAATGTTTGAATGCGAGAAGGTGTTTGACCTTTTCATGTAAAAGCTATCGATCTTATCTTAGTTAAAAAAAAAACAATTTACAAGCTAAAGTCGCGATGTAGCCTGTGTAGACATAACTTGTTTTTGTTGATCTCCTTCTAAGATAAATATTGTTTGTTCAGTTTGTGAGAATACGTCAGTGTTTGTTGAACAGGACAAATCCTATTTGCTATTTAAGATGCGTAGATGTTGATGTTTTACTTACAGAAAGCAAGTGTTGTATGAAAGGCACGTATGATCTTATCTCTCATAACTTAAGGGAAAAATAACAGATTAGCCAAGCTGGTCGTCTGTTCAGACAAGTCATGTTTTGTTGTTCTGTCTTTAAGACCACAGTGCGTGGGGCAAATCTTGTTACAACTTTATGACATCATTGTTTGTTCCAATGCCCCTTGCAAGCAATGCAATAATTGCAGAGTGTGACCGTAGAAAACAAAATTATTTTTACATGCATAGTTCACTTGCACTATCTTATTACTACTTGACTATTTCTCATGGAAGTGACAATACTGATTATCTTTGCAGTCTACAAGCATCAATATATATTGTATTTTCCTGCTCATACTTCATTCAGTTTACAAGGAACGGTCGAATCGACAACATGGAGTGTTTTCATCCAGCAAATCATTACGTTTTTGTGACACCGGGCTTAAGTAGGGTATCGTACTGTTACTGGTCACGTGGTCTGTTGCGAAGCTTTACAGAAATATGCGATGGTACTTATCACAACCTTCATATAAGCGAACCACTAAGCTACGAACCATGTTGTCAAATTGTTGACTGTGCTACTTATGGACAATGTGCAGTCTTCCACATGCGAAAATAAACACAGTTACCCTGCTCCGAGGATGATGTAATCAGATTTGCAAGTGTCTCCGACAAGAAGTTACAACAAAATGTTCAAGACTAAGGAGAATTGTATTGGCATGCAGCAACGAAAAGAAGTGGCCAGGTGTACACTGCTCTGTGCAACAAGGGAGAAGATGATCGCATCCAATCATCAGTTGCAATAACAACAGTGCGGATTCATTGAGCAAGAAAACGTCAAAGAAGTATGAATACACGCTTGACTTCGATGAAAAGTTGCCAGTAATCCAACTTCCATGTATTATTTAGTTGTTTTTCGTGTGCACTACATACGGTCAAGAGAACAACTTAATTTTTTTACTAGCATAAATATAGTTACTCGTGAACTGAAAGCTTACAAACGTGATATCTGCAATAAATTGTTTGCCAGTGTTGACAACCTAAGCAAACATAAGAAAATATGTGCAAGTCTTGTTCCCACTTCAAAACAGTCATTACCATCATTGCAGAAAATACAAGTAAATGCTTCCTCTGCAAACAGCAATGAAGAAATGTGTACTACTTCAATAACACCAGATCAACATGTGAACACTGTGGATAATTCTGTGAACGAAACAACAACATCAAGATACAAGTGTGGACAATGCAACAAGACTTTTGGTTCGAGTTCCAATATGAAACGACACGAGAGAAGTAAAAAGTGTGTCAAGAAAAAAGGATATGTTTATTACACGACAACTTGTTTTAATTGCAGTCTTCCATTCAAGTGCTATGCTCGAACAGATATTCAGGATGATGAACTTCGCTGTAATATTCACCGAGAACAGGTAGCTGCATGTAATAAGGCTCGTATTGAGCATGTAGAAATGTGTACGGTTTCAGTCCTGAAGCCTGTACAGGTTGTCAATGAGACAAATAGTAATGGATTCATTTTGAAGGAATCTGCATTTCGGGGCACTCTGAAGACTTACGTAGGGCCTAATTCGTCAGGTACAGCAAACGATATTTGCTCATTTCTGAACGATATGAAACAAAAATTAAAATGCCAACTTACAGAAGAACTGGAAAACCATGGGTCGTTAAAATACAATGTATGGTTGGACTGTGACTACACAAAACCAGAATCCCATGAAGAAGAATTCTGCAGAAAAGCATTTAAGACATCAAATGTACCTTTATACAACACACAGCTGATTGAAAAAAGTGTTGACACTGCTATACAAAAAAACTTGTCAAGAGGAAGAAGAAATTATTGCAAAGGGTTCGGGTTGGACGCTTCGATGTGTAAATCATTTAGAACTGCGAACAAATGTTTTCTGTCCAATTACCAATTAGTCTGAAGTGAAATTAAATGTAATTTTAAATGTGTATATAAATTATTTCCTATTTGTAATACAATGCGTTTCATTTATATAATATAAAATATATATGTTTAGACCAATATGTGAAAAGTTATTCATGTATAAGGTCAATTATTTTTGGGTTTCCATATCTGACATGTGTGATCCTGTCTACAATACACTGTATTAAAATAGCATTTTGGATACGAAATATGTAGTGCCTACACCTTCCAAAAATACTGTAGAAGTCAAATTCAATGTTTTTTTTCTGACCTGAAAATCAGTTGAAATAATGTGGTCTAATAAAATAATGTATGCGTTTTTTCAGTGCAACCATTGAAACAAATTATGTTTTCCGTCTCGAGATAGTCTGATATAAAAAAATCCATATCCAGTTTACAAACAAAGCTGGACTGAAGCTATAAGTACATTCCGTGGCATGATTGTCCAGGTAAGTACAAGCTATTGACGATAATGTATGGATTTTTAAACATCATCTCAACTGGCTTAATGACCTATACATATATTTTATTACGAGTACTCGCATAATGTTTTAAAGAACAGTTATGTTTTATTAGTAGGATAACATTGTTTTCATACAGGCAAGTAGACAATTACCATTAATTGTCAAGCTATGCATGAATGATATATTTAATGGTGTAATTTTTGCTTGGGTAAGAAAATTATACGATAACATTACACTGTTCACTTGAAGCTATATTGCTTTGCTGATTTTTTCTGACGAACTTGTTTTGATTCCTCTACATGGTTAAGTATAATTAAACGTATTCTTGAATAAATCATGCATTGATTTTTTTTAGTACCAGTCAAAGACATATCACTTCCAGTTACTTATCTGAAAATTTAACGAATAACTTTACAAAAATACCATATATGATTTAATTTTTTAATTATAATTTTTTAATTTTAATTTTCTAGCTTACAAAATCCTACATTTGTTCAAGGAATAGGCCAAGGCATATTTGTGTCAAGTAAGATCTTTAATGCTGTGGTATTAACGTTATGTTAAGTGTCAACGCGGGTCTTTAAAATGTATGGTAACGTTTTGAAATAATTTAACTGTGATGGCGATAGTGACATGTTTAAAATTTACCACTTTTATACTTAAATCTCTCGTCACAAAGTAAACTATGACTGTAATGCTCAGTATAGATATTGATAATTGACAGCAGCTAAGAAATAATTTATTTTTTATGTACTTGGATTATGTTATGCCGAAGACAAGTAATAAAAGACATGCTCCTAGTATGTGCATAGCACGTAAACTGTGATGTTGAGTGTCATACGTGTTTTGTTTAATGCCAAACATGCTAACCTTACAATATATCATTATTTTAAGAGAAAACACATGTTAAATTATGCTTTTGTATTCTTAAAAAAGTAATATAGCAATTGAAACCACAAACAGGTTTTTGGGACTCTTAAAAATTGACAAGTTCAAACAGCTATTGCTGTAAAATACCAGCCTGACAAATTAATAAAAAACAGTGAAATGCATCTAACTGACTTTGCGTCATGCTTTTAGAAAATAAAATGATAGGGACAATGCTTATAGATCCATGAAAACACTGCTCTAAAGCTAGTGCTCTGTGCATAAATGTGATACTATTTTGACGTCTGCACTAGTCAAGCACTTCTGACAGCTCAGTTAATAAAATATAAACGTCTCAAGGGCTGAGTAATAAATTATTGACAAAAATCTGTCTACCTGCTGGATTTCTATTAACGAAAAATTGAGGCTTTAATTTACGTGTTACTTTTATTATTAACATTCGTTATCGTAACTTAAGGACAAAAATGTCTGTGTAAGGTATTATATACGTTGTTGTACTTTGTTTACATTTATCTTTAATGTTTATTTATACGACATTGTATGTTGATGTCTGTATAACTGACGATTACATTAAATTGTCGTAATTTCTATCGTTTGTTTGGTACGACTATAAATATGAAGTTATTTAAAGAAGTATTTATTTATTAAATGAAACAAAACTAAAGTAAAACTAGTCTAAAAACGATAGAAATTATGTATTTTACATTTCAGACTGTACCAAAAAACGTAAACTGTAAATGTGCGACTTGAAACAGACTTCCAGAGCATCTTTGAAAAAGTTCTAACCTATTCTGTCCATTTAGAACGTTCAGTACGATACACGTAAAGCTTTTAACGTGGACATACACGGAAGCAGAACAGTGGCCTTCAGCTGGGATTCTGGCCAAGAGCAAGCCATAGCGTTGGAATGTGTCTGCCTACTGTTAACAGACGCATGCGGCCAATGCGCGATAACATCTCAGAGACAGCTACACGTGTCCGCGGAAACGGGAATGCATTGTTTACTGTTATTCTTCACTTGCTACCTAATTCCTCGAGAGGCCTACGGGCTGTTGAAAGGTTTAAGAAAAACGGAAGACATTTGACTTCACCCCGTCTGCCGACGACAGAAAGTCTTGATCATTCATGAATATCAGTATTTAGTAATTGAAATAAATACATACAAGAAAAGTTGTACATAATTAATTATCCGTTTAGCACAGCCGATTTATTCTAGTACTTGAGGTTTCCGTCTGCATGTACTACAAAGGGTTACAGATATTAGTTTATCTAGGAAATTTTACGTGTTCTCACTGTACCTGTCGAACGAAAAGAAAAAAATAAATAGAAGAAGTATTTTTCCAAAAATATTAACACACAATTCAAATAGTGTTCCGGACCCCCACTACGTAACTAATGATAACCGTACAACTTTATTACAAAATCTACGGATAATATCGACACTAAATGACTGTACAGTGAATTTTAATACATCTTTCCAGGAATAAAATAATAGGGCCGTCACGTAAAGTCACGCTGTTAATGGACTACCACGGAAGCAGTATGCACATAGAGTCGACGTGATAAGTGGACTGAATGCTCATGTCAGGAACTGTTCAAGTAAAGAATAATTCATCAGTAAAACAAAGTTATTATAATGCAATAAGTGTATGTGAGTTTGTACACTAATATATATAACAGAATGTATTAAGTTTATTGTTATAGGCTAACTGAAAAATAATGACATGTAAAATTACTGGTGATAATTAATTCATAAATACCTACCTCTATATGAATCAAAATTAAATTTTCGAGGACACAGCGAGATTATACAAAAACTTATAGTATTCTGAGAGGTTAGCTTACACAAAATTATTTTGTGCCGAAGTAAGTAAGAAATACAGTGATTTTGGTGGCTTATTCAATTAAATTATTCTAATTATTTCTTGGTAAACTGACCTAGACATAAATAAAAATAGAATAGTTTATTAATTTGTCATGCAGAATCATTGAAAAGGAAAAAGAGCTCAGTTACTTTCGTGATGCAGTAAAGAGAACGTGGTCGTTGGAATCATCTACGACGATTTCATCATCATCTGCAGTATAAATACGAAAACGATGCATCGAAAACCTCCGGACTGCGCAAGTTACCCATGCTCATCGGGAACTGATTGTAAATATTGCGGCAAGGTGTTTACACGAAGCGATAATACGTGGAGGCATGAAGCAAGTAATAGTTTATTCGCAATTTCATACAAAGTGTACCCATGCAATGAATGCAATGCCGTGTATGCGAATAAGGACTGACTGAATGCCCATATCAGGAACTATTTAACATCAACGAACTGTCACGGCCCTCAAGACAAACAGCAAGAATTTCTTCGAGCCAATAGCCACAAAGACTTAACAGTTAACAAGCAAGCTGCAGGTGAATATAAAGTCATATACTGCGATGCTTGTGTAAGATGTTACCATGAAATTCAGGGATTTGCATCGCAAACAACAGCAAACTGTAGAAGAAGGCATCGATCAGCTAATAATCAATGCAAGTATTGTGGTAGTGTGTTTTCACGAAGCGATAGTACGCGAAGACACGAAGCAAGTAACTGTTTATTCGCAACTTCATACAACGTATACCCATGCAATGGATGTGATTCTGTGTATGCAAATACGAGCGGACTGAATGCTCATGTAAGGAACAGTTCTAGTAAAGTATAGTTCATCAGCAAAACCATGTTATTGCAACGCAATAAGTGAATGTGATTTTGTACACTATTAAATATAACAGAATGTATTAAGTTTCTTGATATAACTGAAATAAATAAATAAATAACACGTAAAATGACTGGCGCTAATTAATTTATAAATACCTATCTCTATATGAATCAATATTAAATTTCCGAAGGCATAACGCGATAATATAAAGAAAAATTTAATAACAGTAAGTTTGTGCTAAATCGTCAGCTAGGACTTAGTTATAAGGAAGACATATGGGTAAATATATCGTCCACTAGTAAAATATATATTATCATTCTACTCGGAAGGTTTTGTCACGTTTCAGAATATGTAATTTTTTTACGTGCAGAAAATGACACCTTTCTCATTAAAATGCTGAAAACACTTAAACAATAAACATCAATTTTTTTTAATATACATGTGCGGCGACTGCGACGCGGACTATTCGAAGATTCCCATACCTTGCTGATACAGATAACGCAGAACTCGATTAGATATTCATATTATTAAGACAGTGCTTGTTACACAAACCTTTGAAAGAATACTTTGAATTTTAATCACACAGAAATATAAACATTTATTACCACGTGTAAAAAAAATTATCTGTGGTTTTCCGTACTAGTGTGAACAATTGTTCTTCACTGGACGAGGACTTCAAATAGCTTTTAATGCTACATGAATACGTTGTTTTACAGAAAATATTTTAATATATGTGACACCGGTGACAGATACCTGATCGTATTAAAATAAAATACGCACATGCTGATACATTCAGTTGAAGTGAATAAAGACATTTGAAAGTGTTAAAATATGTCTATCTGTTTTAAGTAGGCATACTGGGAACGTATTATTTTTAATGTATCAACACCACTTCCGTATGAAACTTCTTGAATCTGTATAAACATTAAAAGCTGTGCATATACCAATAATACATGCAATAATTCTTCTATGCCTTAATTTCAGTGTATATTTAAATAAACGTTGCTCCTAACTGGTAAAAAATGTAGCAAAATCGCTGTGTGTATTCCCAGGAGCGTACAGAGAGAGGAGTAACGTATTTGCTTGAGGTCGTTTTGCAAATCCATGCAACTTAAGACAGCAAAATAAATAATATATTTTAGCATTTTATTATTTTTTGAGACCACTAACAAGTTAATAGGCCTACTACTAATGACTATTTTGTACGAGTATATTTAATGCTGTCCGCTAGTAAATAGCCGTACATGACTTTTCGCATATGTTAATTACCTTAAGGTTGTACAGTGAACTTTCGCTGTCGATATTTCCTCCTAGAATTAAAAAAAAAACTGTTCTTACAGTTCCAGCGAGACGATTAATACATAGGGTCTGTCAATAACAAACCGACACAGACACCACGCATGTCGCACGCCGTGGCAAAGTACAAAGGATTGCATTTGAACATCTCTTGTACAGAGCACAAGTTCCAGATCACTCTAGACAAATTCAGACGATGATATTATATTTATGTTTTTGATATTAAAATATGTTCTCATTTATCCTCAAGTCACAGTCTACGAGACATGTGACCTGGATCTCTCGCTAAATATAATCAGACAGTCGATGACAACGTGCTTATTGTTGCAGATATTTAAATCAAATAAAAAAAAAAGATTCAATTGCTCGCTTTAAGGATTCGTAGAGCAGAAATAGCACCTACTTCTAGACAACTGATGGCAAGGTACTTATCGTTGCGGAATTTTATGACACCTATTGAATCATATAAAAATGGTTCAATTGCCCGCTTTGAGGTATCGCGCGTGCACTTTATTAGTTTATTAAAAAAATGATTCAATTGCCCGCTTTGAGGTTTCGTGCGTGCACTTTATTTGAATCATGTAAAAATTATTTAATTGCCCACTTTGAGGTTTCGAGCATTCACTTTACTTGAATCATATAAAAATGATTCTATTGCCCGCTTTGAGGTTTCGTGCGTGCACTTTATTTGAATCATATAAAAATGATTCATTTGCCCGCTTTGAGGTTTCGAGCATTCAATTTTCTTGAATCATATAAAAATGATTCTATTGCCCGCTTTGATGTTTCGCGCGTGCACTTTATTTGAATCATAATAAAATGATTCAATTGCCCGCTTTGAGGTTTCGTGCGTGCACTTTATTTGAATCATATAAAAATGATTCATTTGCCCGCTTTGAGGTTTCGAGCATTCACTTTACTTGAATCATATAAAAATGATTCAATTGCCCGTATTGAGGTTTCGTGCGTGCACTTTATTTGAATCATATAAAAATGATTCAATTGCCCGCTTTGAGGTTTCGTTAGTGCACTTTATTTGAATCATATAAAAATGATTCAATTGCCCGCTTTGAGGTTTCGTGCGTACACTTTATTTGAATCATAAAAAAATGATTCAATTGCCCGCTTTGAAGTTTCGTCCGTGCACTTTATTTGAATCATATAATAGTGATTCAATTGACCGCTTTGAGGTTTCGAACGTGCTCTTTATTTGAATCGTATGAAAATGATTCAATTGCCTGCTCTGAGGATTTTACTGCTCGAGTGGTCGGAAGGACACTGGTTGGGTTAAGTATTTAATCTAGTTAGCTTCTGTTCTTTTTTTTTTATTGTAAAAAATTCTTAGAAAAGAAGTTATAGATGTAGGAGATTTAACAACATCGATAATTATGTATAATATGCATCAAAAAGTAGAGAAGGTGTATGTGACCTTTTCAACATATTATGTATCTAAATACATGTCTGCGCTTAAAATTTCATTGACATATTTCAAATACTTTTTGAAATAATTGAGAAATAAACTCGCGACCTGACAGACGTCGTAGCTAGTCATACCAACTTATTCTCAGCCTAAACACGTTCTAGCATATTTCTTTTTCGTATGACTAATAGTCTATAAATAATCCAGACATATGCTCACGATCTGATAGAATTACGTAGGCAGTCATACCATCTTATTCTGTATCTAAATAGGTGTATGTATTTTAAATGTCATATACATATGTCAACATTGTTTGAAAATAATCGAGCAATGTACTTACGAACTTACACAATGCGTAGGAAGTCATACCAACTTATTCTGTATCTAAATACGCGTCTGCATTTTAAATTTCATAGACATAAGTCAAACTAGTTTAAAAATAATCGAGAACTGAGCTTACAAATTAACAGAGCACGCGTTGCCATATCAACTTATTCTAGGACTTAATAAGTTCGTGCATTTTAAATTTCATAAACATGTGATCAATAGTTCGAATCGAGAACTATGCTTAAAAACTGATAAAGAGCGTATCTAGTAATATCAACTTATTCTGTATTTAAACACGTGTCCGCATTATAAATTTCCTACACATATGTCAAATAGTTTGTGAATAATCGAAAACTACGCTTTCAACCTAACAGAGGGTGTATTTAGTCATATTAACTTGTTCTGGTACTTAATGTGTGCTTGCGTTTTGAATTTCATAGACAGACGACATATAGTTTAGTAATAATCGAGAACTATGCTTTAAAACTGACAAAGCATGTATCTAGTCATATTAACTTATTCTGGTACTAAATATGTGTTTGCGTTTTGAATTTCGTAGACATATGACAAATAATCGTGAACTAAGCTTAGAAGCTGACAAAGCATGTATCTAGTCATATTAACTTATTCTAGTACTTAATATGTGTTTGCGTTTTGAATTTCATAGACATATGGCAAATAATCGAGAACTAAGCTTAAAAGCTGACAAAGCATGTATCTTGTCATATTAACTTATTCTAGTTCTTAATATGTGTTTGCGTTTTGAATTTCATAGACATATGACAATCAGTTTGGATATAATCGAGGACAATGCTTACAATAGCGTTAATCTAGTCATATTAACTTATTCTGTATCCAAACAAGTGTCTGCATTTTCAATTTCATAGACATATGAATAATAGTTGAGAAATAATCGGGAACTATGCTTAAAAACTGACAGAGCACGTATTTTGTCACATAAACTTATTCTCGGTCTAAAGAAGAGATATGTTTTGAATCTCGTAGACATATGTCAAATTGCTTTGAAATAATCGATTCCTATGCTTAGAAACTGACAAGAGGTCGCATCTATGCTTAAAAATTGAAATACGACGCAATAAAACATTACATGCGTGCGTGCGGGAAAATCTATCAATTAATTTTAAACTTACTATGCATAGCTAAATAACTATGTTTTAAAGACATAACTATACTTAAGGAAAATATTTATATATCAATTACCTCATGTATCCTATAAGAAATAATTTAAATAAAATCGTATTAAGTAACTATGCTAGAAGGAATTATTATTAAAGGAAAACCATTATCTATTAAAATTTTAAATTAGTATGTGATATCAGAAATAAATTTTACATAAATCGTTTTAGCATATTAAATTAAATCTGATATTTTATCTCCTACGAAAATTATTTTTATGTATACCACATTCAAACTATCAACATTACCAATGCATCTGTAGCTCAGTATGTCCGGCCACTTGGCTCAGTGGTTAGCGCTCCTGGCTGCTGAGGCAAGGGTCCCGGGTTCGATTCCCGGCCGGGGAGGTGGCATTTACAACCACTTCCTCGGGTTCAGGACTGGGTGTTTGTGTTCGTCTTGTCCGTGTGTCCAAGCCAACTTACAACTACAACGACAACTACACAATACAACGTTACTGGGGGTTTGCTTTCATTAACTTAAAGGGGGGGAATGTTTGGTGCAATGGCGAGGCGTCAGCCTTGCCATTGTACCAAACATTTTTTTAAAATAAAAAAAAAAAAAACAAAGTCGACTAGTGCGCATGTCTGCTGACCCAGGGGTTGATGGATCGGGTCCTACACACGGCAAAGGATTTTTTTGTTAACTTTGAACTTTAAAAAATCATACACAGACACTTAGAACTTGACCCTTACCTGCAGCGACACTAGCACACTCTACATTCCGTCAGAAGTAAACATTGGAACAAACATGGCTGCGCCCAGCACACGACAGCAGCGCCGCCTAGCAGACGATGAAGAAAGCAAACATGGCGATTGCACTGCCATCTAGCAGACGACAGAGAAAACAAAGTGCGACTCCAGCGCCGCCTAGCAACCAACATTGGAATCGTGACGTCACGAACGTACAAAAATAAGTGTCAGGCGAAAAAAATATGACGTCACTAGTCAACGACCTAAACAAACACGGCGGCTGCGAAGCAGATGACGTAAAACAAGTGAGAGTAAAAAAAGAACAAATTTGAAAATCAAAAGTCGAATTTGGAAAATCCAAAAAAACTAATTTGGAAAATCCAAAAACAACATGGCGGATGTGATGTCATCAAACATAGCTGACAGTTACGTCATGCAAGATAGCGGACAGTTACATCACGGCGGCCATGTTGATTGCGACATCAGTGGCTCCACTGCCACACACTCAACCCTCTGTGATTACACCGGCTCTATGCCACTACTCATGACTATGGAAAAAAATACTAACACATAAACTTCACTAATTCATGTTTGCACTCCTGGCTCAGACATCTGGAACACATGTCTGGAGTTTTAGTTAACTTTGAACTTTAATAAATCATAAGGTCCAATTCCCCATAAACACAAACTTGAAACTTCGCCCTTACGTGCACTAGCACTCTCAACCCTTCAATGTCAAAAGCAAACATTGGAACAAACATGGCGGTGCCCAGCACATGACAGCTGTGCCACCACGTGGCGACGACGGGAAACAAGATGGTGTCACCAGCGACCTCTAGCAGACAATGAAGAAAACAAATTGAGATCTATTGCCACCTACCTGACAATGATGGGTACATGACATTACAAATCACGAGACAAAAAGTATCGCGTCAGCGCTCGCCGAGTGCACATCGCACAGCGGCGTGTGAGGTCCGTGGTGTTAAACGGGTAAACCCGCGCGCGTGTTCGCGTTTGTTTGTGTACTAGTCACTTTTCTAAACTCTACAACGACAATGCGTGTTAATACATTGAGAATTACGTTTGCTAAAAGGCCGACCGCATTGGAAATCCACGAGTGGATTGACACTTCACTACATATTCGCGAAGACCAGTTGGAAGCCATACAGCTGGACGGCCGTCAAAACTGTGTCTTTTTGAAATTGGTCTCACAACGACTGTGTAAACAAATACTTCAAGACACCGGTGGCGCTTCATCAATGACTACCAACGATGGGGAACGGATCAACGTCACCATTGAAACTGCCGTCGATAATCTCCGTCCGGTAAGGATCATCAATTTACCTGTTGAACTTGATAATTCCAAACTGTTGACAGTTTTAGAAGGGTACGGACGTGTCATTAGTCTTCAGGATGAATTCTG